>VUQK01003753.1:0-10550 GCA_015106715.1 Bujurquina vittata | reverse complement strand
GGGGGGGTGTGAAAAGGGCGTGCCGGGAAGGGGGCGTTCGGTCCGGCTATAGCGAGCTTCGATACCCCGGTCAGCTGACAGCTACGGAGGCGCGCTGCTTGAAGAGCAGCGGCAACGGACAGCTCCAACGTTGTATATAAGCGATATATTGATAAAACGAGCAGTTATTTGAGGTTTACACATCTACATTCTCGCATGAAAATATCTTAAACATTTATTTTGTGTCACGGAAACAGTAATTCTTCAAACTTTTTGGCCGCTCTTGCCGGCCATTGCGTTTGAGTTTTGATGCGCAAGGAATCATGGGATATGGTAGGCCACGAAGGATACACCGGACCCATCCTTCAAATTAAGCTAATCGAAGGACGCATTCGTCGACCGCATTTGGAGGAGTCTTCGAATTTGGACAGCCTTCGTCGCCTCGCTGTGACGTAATCGGCCTATAAATGCGTCCTTCGAAGGATACGGCCCCTGAATTTGGACACAGCCAATGTTCATAACTGGGATAATCCTTCATTCTGGCACTTGGGATTAGAAAAATTGTAAAAATAAAATTAAAAAAAGATTTAAAGCTTTATTTAATGGGACTCGAAATGAGGAACAGCGCTTGTAAAGTCATGAGTGTCATGTAAAGTGTTTACTGAGGTCAGGGCCAAGGCACATGGGCCTCTATCGGACTCAAAGTCATTTTGCTAACACAGGTAACGCCCCCTGGTGGCCACTGCACAGAAAGCACAATTACGGCACTTCCGTATTGGCTTCATTTTTCAGACTTTGAAGGTACAGCCATCTTTTATACCGACTATTGTTGAGTGAGGTACTTACCCAATAGGACAATTTGACATTTAGGACTGTGAGTGGCATACAAGCTATTGCTATTTATACTAGATATTGTGCGAACACTTGTAATACTAAATACTTGTACAGCATTTTAACAAATGTGCCGTGCTAAATCTACAACTTTGAGTTAGCTAAGAATATAATAATAATAATAATAATAATAATAATAATAATAATAATAATAATAATAATAATAATAATAATAGGTGGTGATGATGGATCCTCCTTCTACTGGCCTAAAATGATCCCTGTGACCATTATAGCATTATAGCTACACTCTGGTTTTTGATGGTTAGGAGTTCTCCAGGAAGGCAATTACAGAGCGAATTCCATGTAGCTGCACTTCACAGTGTGAATGCACTCATACACTAAAAATAGCAAGCATAATTGTGAAAATACGTGATTTCTGACAGAATATGAATGCTGCTTTCTTTGTTTACACTTGCTACTAATCTAAAGTTATTTTAATAGCTCATTTTGTAGTGTGACAAAGGTGCAAATCTTACAGTCACCTTGGTAATGTAGTAATAATATGTCTTAAAATGTGTCAAGTTCCTCTCAGCTGTTAAAAAAATGCACAATCCATCTAGTGGTGCTGTTCACATGTGCCATTATTCAAATCTGTGGTTACATATTATTCAGAAGGATAAGATTCTTTTAGCATTTTAAATATTTCAACATTTTTCAGAAGTAAAGATCAAAATGTTACAGCACATAATGTTGAGCAGGAGGAGCATTAGCATCATTAGCTTTATAAAACATTTTTGCAGTCTAAAGCTAACCGGCTTAGATCGCTATACTCACAACCTGTTGGGACCGTGACGATATTTAGAACAGTTTTTCTGTATATGACAAATAAAGGACAACATATGTATAAAAAAGAAAATTCAACATGCTAACAAGGTGACAGATTGACAAAATGCTAACAAGTGAAGTCAGAGAGCATTGTGTTGGCTACTCCCTGTTAGCCTCCCTCTGTGGATCTATAAATGGAGCTGATAGAGGGTTGGACTCGGTATGATTTACATAATTGGGATGTTAATTCGTTAAGCCGTGGGACTTGATTATGTTGCATATTGATTGTGTTGTGCTGCTGTGAGGTCACACACCTCTTTAACGAAGGTATACACAGCGCAGGGAATTGTGGGAATTTGATTAAATATATTCGCCGTTAACATTCCTGCTGACACGCCACGTTTTGACACACAGGGCAGGGGAGGTGTGTGTAATGAAAACAGAGATAATGTGTGTGAAATCCAGTGGTGCAGGTACGCCTGTAGGCGTGTGCATGTGTATGTATGTAAGTAAGTAACTGTGTGTGATCCCCTCGGGGTTGATGGATGGATGGAGGAGGTGAAAAGAGGAGTAGAGGGAGGGGAAACTCCACCTGGTCTTACCGTTCTCCGGGTGCTCCATCTCACCGATGCTGCCATCAGGTGTGGTCCGCTCATAGTGGTCCTCTGGCAGAGCCAGAGGCCCAATCCGCGGCCCCGACGATGATTTGGAGCTGGGGGTCTCCGACTCCTCCAAGCCGCTGTCGTAATAGCTGTGCTGGGATGCATCCTGCAGATCCTGCGCCTGATTGGCTGTAGAGAAGGTCACTCGACGGTGGGGCAGCTGTGAATGGAAGACAGAAACAGGATTAGATTCATTTCTTAAATATTTAAGCTAATCGCTCCAAGTTAAACATATGATCCTTAAATGTTTAGAGACATCAAGTGGAAGTTGAACTGGAAAAATGAAGCTTATGCATAAGATCTGCAATCACTCATCTGCTTCCTGGGTGTTCCACTACAAGTTTATTTTTCACATCACTTCCTTCTTCATACAGTGTCAAACTCAAAGCTGTCATCATTGCTCTAGTCCAATCATCTTTCTGCCCTCCTTCTTCAAGCCAATTGGCCTCCACTCTGCCTAGTTTAAATCTTACCTGTCATTCTGCTTTGCAGACTTATTCGTGCAACCCACCTCCTTCCCATCGCCACATCACCCAAGTCACTCAGTGCTCCAACCAAGCCTCCATCTTTATCTTCACCTCTGCTAGTGTCTAGACTCCGTGGGCCCTAATTCCTGTCACCACTGGGCTTCCATTCTGCCATGATGGGCCATTGGAGTCCAACCCCAAATCGCTTAAGTGAATTCTGTATATCAATAAATCCTGTTCAGTTCCTCTTAATGATCTCCCCTCACTGATACAACCTTAAGAAGTGAAATTTCAAGACTCTGTACTCTATTCTCACAGTGACTGACTTCAGGTTTGATTCTGCGCCTCCCATCAGTCAGCTTTCGTCTCATCACATCTTTGAATCACTCCTCAGTATGTCAGAGACAATGTTAACAGCAAACACATTAGAGTTTGGCTAAACTGGCCTTTTAAAAACTGAGAAACATTTCAAGTTTACTGCAATCCTTCTCTTAGTAAAGTCACATAAATTCAGTAGCTGCCAGTCAACAAAGATTTGAAGAGATATGAACAGGCTTCTGTGTTGTGCACTGCAGAGCACTGCAGGGTGGGTCCTACTCTCAGTTTTTACTAAATGGTTTATTTTTTGTGACTACAATGCAAAAAAAAAATCGAGTTGGATTATTAAAATAAACTAGCAAGTAATTTCTATGGTGTGCAATAAAATCATCAAATGTTATTCCACACAACACTCGGTCCAGATGTTGCTAAAAGGCTATGTTCACATCGTTTCTCCACAAAAGCCAAAGTCAGAGCCAATTTCAGACAAGTGCCTTTCCAGTCAATAACTTTGAAATTTTCACAGACCAGCTGCTATTAACCCCAACATCTCTGCTTTCACAGTCAGTGAAAATGTGTCCAGTTCTTTTGGGCCACTGCAGTGAAGGTGGCGGTGCAGCGAGTGCGGCAAAGAAAAGAGCTTCTAGATTCGTCTACAGAAAAGGCAGTTAAAATACAGTTTTACAGGAGCAGGGCACAAAACTGAGTAAACATCTGAAGAATTATCAAATATTGAAAGAGTGAGAATGCAAGAAGAGATTAATATGCTAAAGCAGGTACTATAATGTCATTAAAATATGCTTATCTATGCAAGTATACTATATAAACTAAAAAAAGAGGCTTAATTTCATGATTTAAAATCTGCGGGGCCCCAGAACATTAAACAAAAGGTGAGACTTCCATATTATTGCATATCTTTCTCTCTCCACTGTAAAGCTAAATAAAATAAACGCTTTGCTTTGTTGTGCGTTTTCTTTTCTCCAGTCCTCGAGTTTCGCTGCACAGACTGGCGTCTGTAATGAGACATCAGTTTTAATAAGAGCAGCAGGCTGAACGCACACTTTACTGCTCCATTTACTGTGTGTTTTCTGGGGGTGGAAGGTAACTGTCTGACTTGTGCATTTGATGGTTTTGTAATTAAAATACAATTAACCTCCCCATAGTGCTGTGGGGATGCTTGCCACTGCTCACACACAAACACACATTGTGCAAATACGCCAAGTGCTGCCAAACAAACTGTCCTAATTCAAAATGCACACAATGCACGGTCAAACATTTCAATCACACACACCTGACCAGCCGGGGCTGATAAAAAGCAACATCCCTGGCTCGGCAATACTCTGTCACCATGGCAACCAGCCCCTATCAGAACCTTGAACCAGTAAAACCAGCAGATCTGCACCCATCACACAGAAGCACACCAGCTTTGAGGTGTTTTTTTAAACCCTTTATCTATACTTCTTTAAGCTGCTTTTTTTTGTTGTTGCTTTTTGCAGATGCTCAGAGGTGCACTGCCTTGCTATAGGCTGACAAAAATCTCCTCACACAGTTTCAAACCAGCAGCCAAGTGGTTATCAGGCTACATCTTAATCCTGCCAATCGCAATTAAGCATTTCAAACCAAACTTTAATTTCTGTCTCAGTTCACAGACTGCTGCATGACGGCGCCTCACCAGCCACTTTTCTGCCGTTTGAATTCTAAACAGTGCGAGAGGCTCGGCTGGAAGGATTTAAAAATGTGTGTAATTGTTCAGCGGGCAGGTAAAATACGGCTGAATTAATGTCAGAATGATGGAAAATGTTCAAAACTCAAACCACAGTGGAGCTGTCCTTTAAACTGTGTGGCCACAGTGTGCTGTCAAGGCATCAAAAGCCCCGGATCCCTGGTGCTTCAGGCGACAGGCTCCTCTCCAGGTAAACACATTCAAATACTCAGTAATAACCAGACTCGCTGCAGATCTGTATAGTCACACTGGCTGTCATTTTTCCCAATATAATCCCTGAAATGGGAGCTCAGCGAGGTTATTATTTGGACAGCCAAATGCTACCTAAAAATGTCAACTTCTCACCACATCCATTGTTGTTTTCTCTCTCTCTTCTCAACCTTATTCACTCTGCTGGAGTAAACTGCAGACTGCTTAGCATGTGACTGCTTATGAGATGATTTGATCACATGTTTTTATGAGATTTTTTAAAAAAAATCTGCTAAACTCACGTCAATGTGACCTGTGTAATACAAACTTGAATAGGTATTGAGGGGGGTTGTTTTCTCCCACCTGAATTAGTAATAACCTCATATACTGACTCATAGGACAATGTTCTCTAAGCTATCCAAGTACTGAAGATCCCAGTCAGGCAGGAATATTTGTTACTTCAAGCCAGGTTGAGGGCTGGTCTACGTTTTATGAGACTCCCAGTCACGATTGGGATGTGAATGTAAACCTGATTCTGGGGCTCAGAGCCCATTCACTCGCTGCCGTCTTGAATTAACTGCATTAGCCACAGTTTCGCAATTTTCTCATCAGCTAAAGCGTTCACTTCACTGGGATCATGGAAAGCTTTATACAGTTCCCCGGGCTTTCTGTGAAACTCTTTCAGATTTTCTTTGGACATCGGCTGTTCGTTTTCAGTCCAGTCCTTGTACCTGACCATTTTCAGAGGATTGTTTGTTTGTTGAACCACTGAACTCTGACCTACAGTATGAATCGTTCAAGTATAAAACGGCTCCTGAGCCAAGGGATGAATGAGGCCCCCTTCACGCGTTTTGATGTGTTTCAGCCTCCCGTCTATGCGGAGACGTTTCAGAAACGCACTGCGTTTACATGAAAACGCTTGAAATGATGAAAACGATGTAGCTGCCAGTGCCAGGCCACAAGGTGGCGGTGTTTTTTTGCAAAGCTTGTTTACACAACATGCGCATGCGTGGAGGGACTCAGTAGGATGCACCACAAAGATTTGTTCATTATTTACAAAACGAAGTGAGATGTGAGAGGTTTTGTGGACTGAGGACGAGGTTGGATTGCTGCTGCACACAACACTCAATAATACAACGGCAAAAACACAAGAAAAGAGCGAATGTGACTCGCTCTACTCGAAGTTCTCTGAACGCTAACCCTAACGAGTGATGTTCATCTATTAGCGCATGCGTGGAAGACTGTGGCAGTCGACCATAACGCCCGTTTCCAAAACGCCCCGGCTTCAACCGTTTACACAGAGATGGAGGCCGGTGCATTTCTGAAACGCTCCACTCTGGACCCTGTTTCGAAAACGCATCGTTTTCTCTCCGTCCTTTTCATGTAGAGGTCAAATCCAGGATGTTAACTGTCTCTGGATATGGAAGGACATTAATGTCACATAATCAAAGAAACACAACCAGCAGCATTTTATATGGGCTTGATTAAAAAGTATTTCAGAGTTACAAATAAACACCAACATCCCATTTGTCTGCTTTAGTTAAGAGTTGCTTTACATGGAAATGAGTGCTTTGAAATGCTGGAGAAACACCTGTTACATCCTGGGACTGGCTGCCGGGAGTGTTGGAAGGACACTACAGTTTGAAAATGTTTGTGTGGGCTCTGATATAAAGGATACGTGATTTGTCAAGCGGGAACTTATTATTATTATTTCAAGGAACCATAAGTGATCCTGGGTGTTTTTCTCCTGCCGTGACTCCTACCTGAGACCCTACGGCATCAAAGAGGCGTGTTGGGAAAAGCTGCAGAACAAAGTAGGGTGAAACACTTTCCCGCTTCAGCTTTCTCTTTTCTGTTTGCTGTGTGAGCATTTGGAAATAAATCGCATCTTTGCATAAATGAAGGGAGAAATGAAGCATTTCAAATTGGCTCGATCCCTCCCCTGCCTGTCTGCCACCTCCAGCACACTCGCCTTTTTTTTTTTGTCCTTTTTGTATTTCTGCTTGTGTGCGTGTTTTTTTTTTTTGCTGGAAATAGAAATGCAATCTCAGCAGGTCGAACCATGAGAAAGTGGAGCAGATCAGAGGGGAGGAATCTAAAGACCGACCAACATCCACAACAACCTCAGCCTCTGCCACGCCACCTGCCGCCATCTTGGACCTGCATACGATGCCCCTTTTGTTCCAGATTGCTGCCCCACAGAGGACAACATGAACGCATTTACCTGACCACACTCTCGTGTTCCTAGCTGCCCTATTTTCAGTCTGCTCTTAACCCTGAGCTGCAAAAAGGAAGCGGGCGTCCACCAACTCCTCCACTGCAACATGAGGCGCTTGAGAGGTGATAACTTGCAGACTGTTGGTGTTCAGGGACAGAGAATCATTGGATTAGAAGATTTATCATGAGTTTTCATGAGAGACGGAGCCTTTTTGCACTTGTAAAATTGAACAAGCCATGCATAAAGTAACATTCAAAGAAAGAAAAGTCTGAGTAGGAGCCCAGGGCCATCAGGAGTGGTGAGCAAGAAGCGTGTGAATAATTTGAGCCAAACATACTATATGAATGTTTGCTGTGAACTGAAGGGATCCACAAAGACCTCAAACTGGCAATGAGGAGATAAAATCCATCATCACACTGATCTAGACAACAAATCCTCCAAGCTAAGCAAAATAATACCTCCAAAATGTCCCTCATTGAAGTCTCAGGCCAAGTACATTTCTTTACACAGCAACAGGACGCGAGCAACGTGGAGATTTGACACAACACTATATCGACCCTTCCTTTTCAGGGTCACGGGGGGGTGTTGCTATCCCAGCTGTCATAGAGTGAAAGGCAGGGTACACCTGTACAGGTCGCAGAGAGACAGACAACCACTCACACCAGTTAACCTAACCCAACCAACTGCATGTCTTTGGACTGTGGGAGAAAACCGAAGTACCCAGAGAAACCCAACCACGGGGGGAACATACAACCTCGACACAGAAAGGCCCGGGCCAACCCAAACTCAGGACGCCACCACACCGCTTTGCTGCCCCTACCATAAAAATAGTAGCATTAGTATCAGCATGCCTTTTGGACATAAATGTCTGATTAGATTCAGAGTCGGTCGTATTTCTGGAAAACTTTTAACACACTGACAGAAATCCATAATTAGCGCCAAAGACAACAGCGGCCTTTTGACCTGCAGCCTCATCCCAGACGTCTTTTACAACGGTTAGAGAGAAAGGAGGATTTTAATGGGTGATCTGGATCACAAGAAACACAAACCAAACTTGTCTCAGCGGGCACCTTAGGGCACTTTTGTGTGGCGTTTGGATGTTCTGCCATACCTGTGTGGATCTCTATTCCAGCTTCAAGCACCTGCAGCCCTGAACCGGATAAGCAGTTTGAAAAATGGAGGGATGACTAGAAGCTGCTCTTACAGTAAAGTAGCAGTACAGTAAGAAATATGTGTGAATGAAACAAACCCGTCTCTAAACATTTGAAGCCACGTCTCATATACTAAAGGTTTTCTTATCATTGGGTCATTATTACCTTTGTAGACTTTGTGAAAAATATCTGTTTTTGCTGAAGTTTGTAACTGTAACTTGATTTGCTTTAATATCTTGTATCGCTGTATCCACACTGTATCTCCAACATATTATTAGAACTTATTTATTCTTGTTTGCACAGTGGCCTCCACATAATGCTAGTAGTATTCTGTTTTTTTACCCTAAAACATATATAATGGACAGCAGTGTTTTCCATGAATATATTGTAATGATGATGAAGGTCAGTAATTAAGAATTCAAGGAAATATAGCTCATCACAGCCTCTTTCCTCCACAGCAAACTGTTAATGCTGCACTTTGACGGAAGTTTCTAATAATTTGTCCACTGAAGACTATTCAATCATCTGCAGGCAAAATGCACGTATGCACTTTTATTTAAAACAAGAGGGCATGATGAACCATTTTTCCTTGAATCCATAATAACTGACCTTCATTACCATTGCAGAGTGCAGCACCACTGAGGCCATGAATATGCTGCTGAATCCATCATGCAGAAATGCAGAATTAAAGAGGCTGTAAATGAAACAGAGTGCAGGCCTTCTGCAAGACTGCCAGCAACAAAGAAACAAAAGAATAATTACTTTGATAGTTATTTATGGCGATAAAGAAGGAGTAGAGGGAGGCTACATTAAATATTTCATATATATTTTTATGCTTTTCTTAAAATAATTTTGTGGGGTTCAAGTTAAGATGAAGAGGAGGTCTATATGGAGCAGGAAAAACAGAAGGAGAGAAGGTGAAAAAGAAGAGGAGGCCAGCTGTGGATTCAGGCTGATAAGAAGCCTGAGCCTCCTCCTCTTCCTCTTCCTGCTGCTTGTCCTCCTGCAGGAGGTGATAGAGGAAGAGGAGGAGGCACATTCACTGGGCCACATTGTTCAGAGATGATTAAAAACCAACGAGAGGAGGAATGCACGACGCCTCGCTGGCTGTTTGTCAGCCGAGACACGGAGAGGGAGATAACTGAGAGAGAGGGAGTGTGCGTGTGTGTGTTCGTGTCTGTGTGTTTGTGTGTGTGAGAGATCCTCATTACCTCCCTCTGTGGGAGATAAGAGTGTGTGAGGCTGCATTGTGCATGCTTATAAAAGTCTGTGCTTATCAAGTATGCATGCACACACTCTCTTAAACCAACACACTAACAACACACACACTTATTAACGCATACTCGCGCACACACACCCACACACTCGGCCCACAAGAAGAGCGGTTGCCAGCGATAATTCGACACAACTGTGTTGAATCTGAGCGGAGAATGAATGAGGAGTGGAAAAAGAGATGGAGAGCGAGGAGGAACGAGGCATGCCTTAAAGCATCGGGGCACAGAGATGTAGAGGGGCCCCGGTGCATGAATATAAACATGTAATATGTTGGTGACAAATTAAAGGAAAAACATGCACCTTTGACCCCCCGGAGTGAGAGACTCTGGCTCTGTTATGCTTTGGGGATATTTTGCTGGTATGTTTGTCCACTCATCCTCTACAAATCAATACGATGTTGATCGCCTTTATCCTGAGATGCTCTGTGATGCTGTCCTGGTGGCACTGCTCTCTTCAGTCATAATGAATGACTGGGTGAAGATTAAAATGATGTGAATCACACTGGACTTTACAATCATTTAATTCAGACGCAAATGAACTCGGTTTGGACCTTTTGTTGCGGCCACACAATTAGAGTCTGTAGGTTTTTGGATGGGGACACATTTTGACTGCAGGATTTTTATCCAACTATTAAAAACAATCCTTATATATGAGATATTTGAAATCGGGGACCGTGCATAAAAGCAGTTAATGCAATGTTATTGTCGAACCCATGGAATTAAAGCTGAACGTCTGCACTTTAATCACATAATGACTGATGGAAAATCCACTGTGGTGGTGTCCAGAAGCTAAAACACAAAACATGTCACTGTCCACAAACATATGGACCCAACTGAATGGGTAGAAAAGTCGGGATAACTGGTTCATCCCCTGCATAAAAAGCAGTCTAATAAATTATTGAAAACTGTCGGA
>VUQK01003750.1:13282-39790 GCA_015106715.1 Bujurquina vittata | reverse complement strand
TAACAGCTAAACCCGATCCGTGCTGTGTTTTCATCCTGTGTTGGATTACCCTTGAGGACAATGACACCACACTGAAGTGAGTTCATGGGTTGCGTCCCATAGTTAGTGATGGATTAAATAGGAAAGCTGACATGCTGCAGTGTTTGTAAAGAATTGGGGTGACAAACAGAGAGAGAAGTGTCGGTGCAGACAGAGCGTGGTTTTGGTGCACATCTTGATACACTACGACACTTGTTTTGCACTCTTTCAAAATGGGGCCATTGTGTGTCAATGTGTGTGCATTGACTCTAAACCCTCCACCCCATTCTTTTTTTCTCTCCATCATCCATCTGCCAACACTGAAAGTCCTCCTTTGACAGAGAAAAACCCACTCAGCCTGTTGAGATTTTCAGCCCCCACAGCTGCAACTTGTGAACCTCCTGTATGGTGGCCATACCACTTTGTGACATACAGTCCTGCATGTGCACGCTCTGGTTTTTCCACTTGTAGTGGATTGTGCTTATGTATGCTCTACATACTTTACTAGGTTGAAGGTTTTTAAACTAAGGTGTTGGCAGTATTTCCCAATAGGCAGTTCAGATATTGTCAGCCACTGATAGCACTGAGCTGCTCAGAGGGCTTAAATAAGGTAGGGCAGATAAAGAACTTCACCCTTGAGCTGTGCGTGAACTCACAATTATTTTTATTTTAATTACCAAAAGTTTCCAAATAAGTTAAAAGTTGGAACTCTAATACTTTAAAAATGGACATTTGCATGCACAGTGAAAAGGAAAGTTATTGTTCTATTTCAACTTTCAGAGGCCTCAAGAGCGAACCCTTTTTGAAACTGACCTCTGTTAACTGGATTCTTACGCCTGCTGGAGCTAAAACTAAATGCAGAATGTTTCAAAAGAGCCATTGCAGGCATTAAATCCAGTCTTAATACTTTTACAGTTGTGTTTTTTTTTTATCTTCACTAGATAAATTCAAATATGTGACACTTTTAAAATACGTGAGACTGTTGGAATAACTGAGGCTTTTCCTTCACTTTCAAATCTGCTGTGTGATGGCATCAACAGGTCAAGTCACCTCAATGTCACTGGGATGGCAGCAGGAGCATCTTGTGTTTAGCCCGAACAAGTGGTCGGTGAACCTTTTGAACTTCAGTTCTGCAGTCTGTAACGTAGGCCGTCTGTTAAAATGTTTTGTCGGTCCAAGCCAAGTAAACCCTGATCACATAATCAGGGCTATTCTCTGAGACTTAACAAAGCTCCCCGTGAGCCACAGAGAACATTTTACAGCTGTTTGCACAACCTGAGAGTGACTGCACAATGAGTAATCACATCTTTATGTGTTAAATCTGTACGGTTCCACTTCACTCCACCATCCATGTGTTTGAGCTGACGGCTGTCATCTCAGTAACATGGAGGTGAATTGGCCTTGACAATTTGCAGGTGTTATGAGTAAGATACCGTTTCTGGAAAGAAGGTCTTGAGCAGGATAAACAAATTCTGTTCACCTCTGTTATATTGCATCAATGACAGGAGCTTCTGAGCGGGTTATCTAAAAATATCTGTATACACAGAGACATTTACATGCCTTAACATAACACAGCGTAGATATGTGTTATTGTGATTTGAGTCAGTTACAGTAACCACTTCATATTTTGAACGCAGAGCTGTGTCTGTGAAGCTGATGTTCTCAGAAACACAGTAAAATAATAATCAGGATTTTATGAGCACAAGACATGCTCTTTGCAACAATGTATTGCACGCACGCACACACACACACACACACACACGCACACACACACACACACACACACACACACACACACACACACACACACACACACGCACACACACACACACTGTGCTTTGACCTACGTGTTGTACCTGTGCTGTGAGGTTAATAATCTTTAGTCTTTTTATGCCTTCGTTGATCCTGTTGTCCCCTGTTGTCCCCTGTTGTTCTCGGTTTTGACTTAGATGTCCGTAGATTGGATGTGTTTGTGTGTTTTTTATATATATATATATATATATATATGCTGTATTCATTTTTCTTTTATGGTTTTGAGATTCCTGGCAGCAGTCTTGTAAAATCTGGGAAAATTGTTTTATTGTTATTTTATTGTTCAAAGATATAGGATTTATGACAAGATCTTAAAGAGAAAATCTTTTAAGTTCAGTTTAGCTGAGAGACGACATGTTCTTACTGTAAGTTTTTTCCACAACAGAACAATCCCGTGGTAGCTCTCTGTTTATGCATGAGTAGTTAATTTGTCATGAATTGCAAAGAAATATAACCCACAAAAACTCTCAAGGTAGCCCAGGGATAATAAATCTACCCTAAGGCTTATTTTTCATCCTGAAAATAACAGGTGTATCTAATCCATTCATATAATCCAGATGAATTTATAAACTGTTAAGAACGAGGTCCAGAATCCTCTCTCCGGTTCTGAAATGTTAGCTGGCAGGAAATGCATGTGATGTGACCAGGAGCATGTGGACATTCCTTTCAAAGATTTTTCATGAGATTTTATATCACTGTTGTAGCACAGTTTATATGTTTGTGCGTTATTTCTGTGCAGAGGATTGATTTTCCGTGAGATTCAGATTCCCTTAGCAGCCACGCTCAGTTCTCTTTCCTTGTTCCCGTTCTTCCATTTTCTCTCAGCAGCTTCTCTCCTGTCTGACATTTGAATAGCAAAGCAGCCTTCGAGTGATGCTGAATGGCTGAAGTCCCACAGACCATAAACAAGGCCTTGTATTTTTGTTGGAACGAAAGGCATGCCCCGCACAATCCTGAGCTTGTCCCACACTGTTACAGTACATTTATTCATACTGAGCGCGCTGAACGCAGTGGTGTGTAGTAACTGACATGAAGCGGTCTTTGTAAGAAATTATACTGTTCGCTCATTAAAGATTCATTATTTGTGTTGTGATATAATTGTAGCATCAGTGAGGGTTTTTCTTTTGGAGTTTTACCACTTTTATCCTAACCCATGAAATAATGGGCTGAGCACAAAAATATACTCACAGGATGTATGAAATGTACAACACCGCTCCTGACTTTGAAAAGCACATTTGTTTATATTTGTATATTTATTTATAAATAACAATAAATCAGTCTGAAATGCTGTAAAAGACAAGTAATGAATATTAACAATCATAACTAATTTACTAATGCATGTTAATGTATTAACTAATGCATGTTTATCATGTTAACAGCGATAATAAAAGCAAGGGTGAAAAATGTTGCCACCGTGAACCTGTGAAGCGCCTGTTTGTGAAAATTAAGACTTACTCTTTCTTTCCTGATAAGAGCCAGTTTGTTCTGTCTATGAAGGCAGTGGCATGCTTCTGAGTTTCGTGAGTCAGGTATTTTTTGGTCATTTTAGGACTTGTAAAAGCTAACAACCCAGACACTCAACCCCACCACATTTATAAATATGTTTCTTTAATTGGCAGATCGTCTCTGGGCTGATTAACTAAACTTAGATCATGATAAAAAAATGTGCTTGGAACAAAGGAATGAAGGTTGCTAAAAATGGTCCCCTGCATACTGTAAGGGAATAGCACTTTAAAAAAAATCACCTGTGATTAATGAATGATTATGGCATTCACAGTCATTTCCAACATTTCAGATTATTTCAAATGAAAGCAAGTGCTTGTCTTTGAAAAATGAAAACTCCAGACTTTTTTCTGCTACACGTTTTTTGCCTTAATGAGTACTTATGGAAGTAGGACAATCTATTTAGATTCATAATAAACACCACCGTCCCTCCCCACAATGAAGAAAATGCAAATGTGTCTCATTGATATATTTTTTAAATATTTTTAGGGCAACAGTGGTGGTAAAAGCCGGGCTTTGATTGCAAATACTTGCTAGAAGGATTGTTCATTCTTAGTTTTGGTTGTCATTCTGGAATTAGATTTCTTTAAATACAGGTATTTAATGTAATAACCTCTGCTTTTCCCAGTGGCTGTTTGCTCTGGCACGCAGAACTCTCTGAGCACGACTGGAAATCCCTCCATCCAGTACGACCTGATGAGGTCGAGGTACAATAACTGTGACATTGTAATGGGCAACCTCGAGATTACTATGATGGACCATACCAGAGACTTCAGCTTCCTGCAGGTGAGTCTGTGAACATTACAGTAACACATTACAGCCAACAGAGAGCAAATTTCCTTTATTACCGTCACTGCACATGTGTCACTGAGAACAGCTAAACAGTCTAGACAAGGATGACAATCAACCTTTTTCGTTTACCCACAAGGACACGGAACCAAAACATGTTGTGTTTCATCTGTCTCGGTAATGGATAATGTCTCTGTCTCAAATCCAGAATGAGCTCATTTTTGCCCCCGTCTTTTGTTCTAGTCGTGGCACTGCAGTCATGGTGACTAATTCAACAAGCAGACACACCTCTGCTCCTGGATTGCAACCCTGATAACACTCCAAACAGGAAAAAAAAAAGATTTTCTAAAAACTGCATTTTTCTCTGCCTTGTGCATTAATTTTTGCCCCACAGTCTATCAAGGAGGTGACAGGCTACATCCTTTTTGCTGTCAATGAGTTCAGCCGCCTCCCACTGGACCACCTGCGCGTCATCAGAGGCACCACGCTGTATGAGGATCAGTATGCCTTGGCTGTGATGGTCAACTATCAGAAGGAAGGGGGGCATGGCCTTCAAGAACTGGGCCTGACTCACCTCACAGGTACACAGCGAGTCACTCGTTTGATGTGCGGAATGTGTTTAACATGTGGGAGGCTGGATTGGCGCAGATAAGAGGTCAGGTTGGATGTGGCACTCTGTTACTGTTGGAGCTCCCACACCCACACAGTTTGGCCACTCCTTCAGAATACCGGTTGTTGGTGCGCAGCGGTGTGTGTGCGCTGACGGTGATGTGAAGTCCCTGGAATGTACCATGTGCTCAACCGCTCAACTGCCAGTGTAACATGAGCTCCAGCACACGATACGTTTGCAGTGTAGTAAACAGAAAATGGCAGAGTTTGATGGGATGAGTCACGGACCTGTTCAGGCTTGCTTTGCTAATTGTCCTGCCCCATTTACACCTATGTGTACTACCTACAGAGATACTCAAGGGAGGAGTGAAGATCATCCAGAATAAGTACCTGAGCTATGCCCCGAAGGTGAACTGGCCGGACATAGTGAAGAATGGATCAGCCCATATTATAATCGAGGACAATGGGCCTGAAAGTGAGTGCACAGGATACTAACTGTACACATATGAGCACCAGTTACATTTAAGGATGGGTTCAGATTTCTGTTTCACTATAAAACTGTTGTGAAATTCAGCAGAAGTAAACATGCAACTTTAAACTGAAAGAGAGAGTGGTTTTCCAGTTTCTTCAGTGCATATTTTCTTCTTTGTTTTACTACCGCTTGGGCCAAATCTCAGTCGGAGGAGGAATCACTGTAGAGGAGAAAAATCGAACAAAATAAACAAACAGTAACTTTCCATTCTATGAAGAGTATAAAATAGATGGATGTGGTCATTATGACCCCAGACACTGGTGTGTGAAATCACGTTTTCAAGCTCCAGCTTTTAGCATTAAGACAATCCGCAATCTGCATATTTTCTTGGAGACAAAAGCAAATCCCAATCCCACAAACATGGTAGAGAGATCCAATAAATTATTTAAACTAGTTCTAAAGAACTAGTTTTTTAGAACTAGTCTTTTAAACTAGTTCTAAAGAACTAGTTTTTTAGAACTAGTCTTTTAAACTAGTTCTAAAGAACTAGTTTAAAAGACTAGTTCTAAAAAACTGGTTTAAGGACTGAATTTTGTGTTCACTGCCTCCACTGATCTCTTCACAAACAGAGTGAACAACAGCAGCATCAGACTCTTTCAGTGTGTGCAGTGATGTGTTTAACAAAGACGAAACCTGAATCTGTTATTTAACTTAAGACTTTAATTCTGGTTTGCTTTAAAATGTGAAAACTAACAATAAAGTTCTATCTTAGAGCCCTGTCACGAAGCCTGTCGAGGATTGCAATGCTGGGGTCCAGGAAATGACACATGCCAGATTTGTGAGTGATATCAAAACCCTTTATCTTTAATGTCTTTATTTTCCATGGAAAGCTTACCTTGAGTTGCCTTTGAGATGTCTCAAACATGAGTCATGGCTGCTGCCAGAGTGGTTCATTTACATCTTTTACTGCACATTGTCAGTAGTACACATTAGTTCAAAGTTAAAAGCTTAACGTGCATCTACAATTTTAGTTTCACACCAGATTTTTTTACAAGAGTCAACTCTCTTTCAGTGACAAAGTCCGTGTGCGCCCCTCAGTGTAATGGCCGTTGCTTTGGTATAAACCCGAGCGAGTGCTGCCACATTGAGTGTGCTGGAGGTTGTACTGGAACCCGGGATACAGACTGCTTTGTGAGTCCAAATCTCCAACAAGCTTTAATATGATAGATATTTTGTGAAGATATTTTCACGTCACAGGATGGAGAACACAGATGTAAAAAATATTTTGTTCCTCAGTGTGTTATAAATTGCATTTTACAGGCTTGCAGGAACTTCAACAACTCAGGCTCCTGTGTGCCTCAGTGCCCGCAGACTCTGATCTACAACAAGGTTACATACAAAATGGAGCCCAACCCCAACGCCAAGTACCAGTATGGCTCTATTTGTGTGGCGCAGTGTCCCAGTGAGTCCCCACACATGACAATGTTCACTCAGATTCACCATTTATTAACAGTTTTTTCCTATAAGAGTGCCATTTTTATATATGCATAACATTTGTTAATGACGCTGAGTTTCAGTGTGTTTACTGAACGTTTAATGCAGTCACTGACACTCATTTATTCATATGCTATTTTCTCCTTTTTAACAGAAAACTTTGTGGTGGATGGTAGCTCATGTGTGAGCAACTGCCCATCTGATAAAACAGAAGTGGAAAAAAATGGTGTGAAAACATGTGAGCCCTGTAAAGGCCTCTGTCCAAAAGGTATTTAATAATTAACAGGTGCTCCACAATTCAGTCAAGACAGCTACAGTTAGAAACTGAAGAAAAGAAAAAGAAATCAACAGTTCTTAAAGAGCCGGATTCCATTTTTAAGAATTTATTGCATTATAAAGAATATGTTTTGAACAGCCCTGCTCTTCAATAATGCAAGTAATTTTAAATCACATGCTACTGTTTATATAGATGTAGTTTCCAGTTTAAACATAATTCAGATATAAAAATGCTCGTCTTTAAATATATCCGCATGAATGAAATTAATTAAATACTCATTTAGATTGCATGTCTAATATTGTACATATTACTGATGAGAAGTGTCCTTTCCTTAAGAAAATGTGGTAAAACCAATCTGCAAAAAGTACTACTTTTAAAGTTGGATTTTGCAAAATACCACTAAAAGTACGTACCAATTTACTTGCACTTGAAGTTTCAAAGGCAGGTGACAATGAAGCTACTTTTACAGTAATTGCTTTACCGAGGTGGAAATGGTTCATTTTGGTTTGTGTGTTTATCATATGTTAATGAGCAAATTATAGTTGTTAGATAAAGTTATGTGGAAAAGAAAGTGCAATTGTAAGTTTTTATGTAGGGAGACATAATCTGGCCCTTAGCAAGTTCTAAAATGATTTAACTACAGCCTCAGATGAGCAAATACACATCACGTATCACACTGTGTCATTATTCCACAGCATTTTCAGCCTGAGGTCTGGAGTTTGACTGGCCCACTGCAACTCCTTGACTTTTTTCTTTTTCAGCTGTGCTGCTGTGTTTGGCATCATTGTCCTGTTGCAAGCTTTAGCTGTCAGACAGATGGCTTCACATTTGACTATAGAATAGGATATTATTCCAGAAGTCTTGTAGTTTGTTCAGACGCAGCTTTGCAAACCTAAGCCCTGCTGCCACGTTCTGGCTTTCTCCTGCCACCCCTTCCAAACAAGCCGTACCTGTTCAGTGTTTTTCTAATTGTACTGTTATGACCTTGGGGTGAATTTGCTGGGACACTCCTGGGAAGATTGGCAGCTGTCTTGAATGCTTTCCATTTGTGAATAATCTTTCTCACTGTAGAATGATGGACTTTAAATTATCTGGGAACAGCCATATTACCCTGCCTAACTTGATGAACATCAACAATTGCTTCTCCAAGATCAATGCTGATGTTTTTCCTCCTTGGTCTTGTCTTAACACACCTGAATGTTCCAAACCAGCAAACTGCTCATGACATTTACAGAGGTGCTCACGCTTGCTGATGATCAGTTAATCAAGTGTATTTGATTATCAGCACCTGGCTGCTACTTACCCTCTTAATGCCTAAGTAAGCAGTAAGGTTTTCCTTAATTCTCCACATGACTGCTTCTGCAGTTTGGCTTACTTTTACCTAAATAAATGACACAGTGTAAAATGTAATGTTTAGTTGTTTATCTGAGGTTGTATCTAAATAACTTTAGAACCTACTTCAAAAATGTTTTTATTATTATTTCCTCATATGCAAAATGTTACAATTGAAAGAGGGCGTACTTTCTGTTTCTGATGATTATAACTGTATGTGAGCAAAAAACTAATATTTCTTCCCAAGATTTAGTGAAGTAGTAAAACAAAGAAGTGTAAAATGGAACTAATGGATGTACTGTAGATACAAGATCAGAGTTAACACACTTTTCACTACTAGTTGAAGCTCTGTGTACAGATACCTAACAGTTTTGCTGTTATTAACCGTTTCCTTCTCGTCTTATTCACCTTTCTCCCAGTTTGCCATGGCACAGGCGGCACGGGTTCAATCGGAGAAACGGTCGATGCTCGCAACATAGACAGTTTTATAAACTGCACTAAGATCCATGGCAGTCTTCACTTCCTGGTGACGGGAATAGATGGGTAAAAAAAAACTTCCTTCATTAAATATTTTCTATATTTTTGCAACATGCCCTGTTTTTACATTTCTCCTTTTATCTATTTACTTTTGCTCATAGTGATGCCTACAACAATGTACCACGCCTTGATCCAGAAAAACTTAAAATCTTCAACACGGTGCAGGAGATTACAGGTGTGTATATCTGTGTGTAGGAGGTTTTTTGTTTTAACTGTCATTTCAATTACTTGTCATACTATGTCATGTTGTTTTCAGTCTGGTTAAAGCCTCTGAAAAATAATATCTTTGTTTTCAGACACCCTTGTTATTCAGTCATGGCCTCAAAACATGTCTGACCTGTCAGTCTTCTCCAACCTCCAAACAATTCAGGGCAGAAAACTTTATAGGTGCGTTTCTTTTTCCTTCTCTGTCATAGCATTGTTGTGCAGACTAAGTATTTGCTGAACTCTAAATGTATTTTTGTCCCTTATCTCTTTATTTCCTTGTTATTTCTAAATGTTATCCTGTTTAGAGGCGTGAACTCTAAAAGGTACAGTAAAGGTTTTGCACACTTGTCTCTCTGTCTCCTCTTAGAGCCTACAACCTTTCTGTCCAAATCAGTGATGTTAATATTTTTCAGTATGATTTTTTTCTGGGCTAATTCAGCACTGCTGTTTTGTGATTCAGTTTGTGGTGGGCACAACTCTTTAAAGCTGTGGTAGACTTTATGTTTTTGGCATAATTTGGAGAAAAATAAATCACGCAAACCTTTCAGCCCATTTGGGTTCAAACGGTCTGAGAGGGCTCTAGACTCCTGCTCCTCAGGTATCAGTTCCAGGCATCAGAAAAACTTTCCAAAAGAGCCTCAGGGTATCACAAGCTAGTGTACTCCCAGTGCTGGACCCAAGCTTGGATAAATGGGAGGAAAGGGCATCTGTGCTAGTTCAAGTGTGGTTTGGTGCTTTGGTGACCCCTTAGAAATAAGGGGGCAGCTGAAAGTAGTACTAATGTGGAAAAGACTCTAGAGAAGCAAGATGGGATGCAATGAAATAATCAGAGTACTTTTTACAAGGGTTTAAAGCCTGTGTAAAGGGAAAAATTACCATTAAAAAACAGAAATGCTAAAAAGAGGAGAGCTGCAGGAGGAGTCCTGTGTATATTCAAATTTTGGTGTTTTTATATATATATATATATATATATATATATATATATATATATATATATATATTTATTTTATTGTTGCCATTTCTATATTTCTGCCCTGTCAGCTTTAATATTCTTGCATGCTGTTTTTGATGAATATGGGTATTTGGGTGAAATCTTCTGCAATAATTTTTTGTAGACATAAGTAAACATGCTTCAATTTAATTCATGATCTTGTGTGTACTTTAAAAAAAATTACAAAATTGATGCTATTGCATGGAAATATTCTCTGCTGAAGATTAAGCATGAATATGTTTGGTGGGTGTTTCTGTTTTCCAGTGGAAGGGTTGTTGCAAGTTGAAAACCATGACCATTCAGGCATCACTGAATTCATATTGTGTCATAAAAAAAGAAGTAATAAGAAGCAGGTTGTAGCATTTAACTTCTCAACCAAAACACAATAAAACAAGATTCTGTCATTAATGTGATCAAGAGGAATTTAAAATGAGCAACAGGAAACACCAGATATTTTTTAGGTTTCTGAATTAGCAGAAATATGTAAAGTGTTTAACTAATTTATTAGACCACCTGCCATAAAAACAAGAAAAAAAATATTTTAGAAATCTGGCAAAAAATATTTTTTAGTTTAAAATGAAACATTATATTTATTTATTAAAATTATGTTGTCATTTATTAGGCAAGTAACAAGCAAAATTCACAAGTTTATATACACATGTAATTTGAACTGGCTCACTGGAGTTCTCTGAGAAGTTAAAAAATAACCAAACATAACATTCAACCACTAATTTAGTTTTGCTCAGGAATGTAAGTAAATGTAAGTACTGTAATTCTGCATCTTAAAAAAATAAAATGTACTTTCCTGTTTTTTCTGCTTTTTTATAACATAGTAAATTTGAAAATTCATGGATAACAACAATAATTATATTTCAAAATAGTACTTCAGCTAATGAGCTTGTATATACTGGTGGTCCATTACAGAAATGTAAAAAATGATTTTGGTGATTAACAATACTTTTAATTTAGGACAGCTGTAGCATAAACCTTACACTGGGTGGTGATGTTAGAAATTGTAAAGCAAGTCTTAATTTGTAAACCTTAAATAATAATGCTTAACATCATATTTTTGGAATTGCAAAGCCTACATTACCAGGTAAAAACAAAACTAAAAAATCACATTAATCCAAAAATAAGGCTTTAAACATTCACTCTGATTTTGTGGTGTTTTATAAAAAAATACAACATTTTCAACCCCTTTCTAATGTTTATTTACTTTCTGCGGTTCTATAGGGGCTATGCTCTCCTGGTGGTCAAGATCCAATCTCTGACCTCCCTGGGGTTACGCTCGCTGCAAAAAATAAACGATGGTGGCGTATACATCAAAGGAAACAAAAATCTCTGCTACCATGACATTATCAACTGGATGCGCATCTTAAACAGCACCACACAGAAACGTCCAAGGAAGTACATAGACATCAGTGAAAACAGACCAAAAGATGAATGTGGTGAGTGGGGGTGGAGCATTTAAACCTTGCAAGAAGTGATAGTAAAAAATGGCATTGCTCACAACATATTTTCTATTTTGATTGTGTCTGTAGCTGAAGAAGTATGTCACTCGCTGTGCTCCTCCGATGGCTGCTGGGGTCCTGGAGCAAACCAGTGTGTCACCTGTAAGAAATATAGCAGAGGAGGAACCTGTGTGCCAGACTGCATGTTCTTAACTGGGTCAGTTTTCATAAAATGACTTATAAAATTATTAATGTAAAGCTTTGACACCTTCAATTCAATTCAATTTTATTTGTATCGCACTAAATCAGAACAACAGTCACCTGCAGACACTTTATATTGTAACGTAAAGACCCTACAATAATTCAGAGAAAACCCCAACAATCAGACGAGCCCCTATGAGCAAGCACTTGGCGACAGTGGGAAGGAAAATCTCACTTTTAACAGCAAAAATCTTCCAGCAGAACCAGGATCAGGGTATTTTCTGTAATCAGTTGGGGGTGTGGAGACAGGATAAAAGACACACTGGAAGAGAGCCAAAGATTAATAATAATTAATATTTATTTAAAACTAATGATTAAAAGTGACTTAAAGGTGTAATATGCAGTAATTCTTAGTGAATGAAAAGGAGTGGCATCAAAACAAACAAGCAGTGAGTGAGAGAAATTATGTTTTTGGATAGTTTCAAAAAGGATTTAAAGTTTTTAGCATACAAATGCATGCACCCGTCTTCGCTCAACCCTGTGTAAAGTGCCACATTGCTGGATAATGTGTGATTACAGCCAAAGTGCATGCTTAATTGTATCCCCCGGGCCCTGTGTGCACAGACCTGAGCAGAGGAGACCAATAGAGGCAGTGGTGTAACTGATTCAACCTCACACTCTGCAGAAAGTAAGAAAATACAGGCTAAACACAATACCCGCTTCTGCTGGGTTGTAAGTGATGACCAAGGATTTTTGTCCATTCTGATGGACAACGCGGCTTAATTTTGGTTTATATTCTGTGGGGAGCTATTAAGTCATCTATTAGATCTGTACATTTTTAAGGAAAATCCTGCGCATTACACCATGAATGTGACAAATGTTTGCTGTGACGTAGCTGTCCCAAGAGATCACTACTCGGCCTTTCTGCAATCTGCTGAAGGTTTTTGAAAATGAGTTTTTGCCTCGATTGCAGGAAGCAGAGGGAGTATGCCACTAAGTCAGGGGAGTGTATGCCCTGTCACCCTGAGTGTAAGGTCCAGGAGGGGAAGGAGACCTGCACAGGCCCGGTATGTTGGTCTTAAAAGTTCAAGATAGCTAGGGGGGAAAAGAAACTGGCATAGGCCTACTGCTGCCACCTAGTGGCCCTGCAACAAACAAGTCTGTATACTATAATGCCACTTGTCTCCAACCATTGCAAATAACTTGCTACTTTTATTCATCCCTTTTTGCCTGTAGGGAGCAAATAAATGCGTAGCTTGTGCCGCACTGAAGGATGGCCCACATTGTGTCTCTGTGTGCCCTGAAGGGGTAATGGGCCGGGAAGGAGCCATTTTTAAATATCCAGACAAGGAGGGCAGCTGTAAATCTTGTCACCTTAACTGTACCCAAAGGTACGTACAGGTACAACGCTGTAGTTAGACACAAGTGATTTTCTCCTTTAAACTGATCCCCTGTGTGTTTTTTGTTCAGGTGCACTGGTCCAGGAATCAGTGACTGTGTGGTTCCTCCAAGGTACATTTCTGGGTATGGTTCTCTCATTCTGACTTTTGCTTTATACATTTTTGACATTCTGATCAAATATTGAGAGCTGACACTGTGACCCTTTTCACCTTTGTCTTAAGGCAAATGACCACGGCCATCGCACTGGGAGTGATTGCCCTCATCTTTGCTTCGTTCTCCATTTTTGTGCTGACTGTTCTCTACCGCCGAGGTCTCGCTATTCGCCGCAAGCGAGCTATGAGACGATACATGATGAGTGGTGAAGTCAGTATCTGTATTTGAGTGTCATTGTGCTGCTGTGCTTACTTTGGGTTTGTCTTAACATATACCTCTGTGTGCCTAACAGAGTTTTGAGCCCCTAGAAGATAAAGGGACAAAGTTTGAACCTCGGATCCTTAAGCCTACAGAGCTGCGTAAGATCAAGCTGCTGGGTAATGGAGTATTTGGATCAGTCCATAAGGTACTTGTTGCCTTGACAATTTCCTATGAAATTGCACATTTAACTTTTAACTTAATTTAACAAATTGTGACTCTGTCTCTCTGCTCTCTGTACCTCACAGGGCATTTGGATTCCTGAAGGTGACACAGTGAAGCTTCCTGTGGCCATTAAGACAATTCATGACCGCAGTGGTCGACAGATCTTCTGTAAAGTGACAGATGTAAGGAAACATGACTAAAATAAAAAAAATATGTTTAAGGTATAACATAGAACCAAGTGTCAAGCCTCTAGGCAATGAGAATTTGACACTCAAAATCTGGATTTTTTTTTTGTGGAATAACTCCTTTAAAACCTTAAATCTCACTGAATGTTGACACTGAATGAAATCCCTATTGATCTACCTATTTGTTTGCTGCAGCACATGAGGACAATGGCAAGCCTGAACCACATTAACGTTGTCAGGACCCTGGGTATCTGTCCCGGTGACAGCCTGCAGCTTGTCACCCCACTCAACAGGCAGGGCTCCCTGCTGGAGCACATCAAGAAATATAAGAACAAGCTCAGCCCGCAGAGGCTGCTCAACTGGTGTGTTCAAATTGCAAAGGTGAGGAAGAAAAATTTGGTAAAATTCTTTTGTTTGCAGGTCTCAGTCATTCATATGAATGTATGCACATTGCCTGGTACTATATATATATATATATATATATATATATATATGAGAGACCATATATTACTCCAGCTTGGTTCATTCCTTCAAGCATTTCACCACATTGTTGCTCTCTTCTGTCAGGGTATGAATTACCTCGAGGAGAACAGGATGGTTCACAGGAACCTGGCTGCCAGAAATGTACTCCTGAATGATAATTTCACTGCCCAGGTTTCAGACTATGGCATTGCAGACTCACTCTACTCTGACGAAAAGAAGTACTTTTACAATGAGCTGAAGGTATTTAAAAAAAAATCTTTTTTTTTGCAGAAAAGATGTGGCATCTGGTCAAACCTCTTTAAAACAGTGTTAAATGATTTATGTTGCACACCTTGACACATTGGACCTGTTTTCTTTGAATGACTGAGCACTTATTCTGCTGTTTTTACTCAAGTAACCAAGAGAGAATTGTTCTCTTTACCCTCTTAGACACCAATCAAATGGATGGCCCTGGAGAGCATCTTGTTTCGCAGATATACTCATCAGAGCGATGTTTGGAGTTATGGTGAGTGTTAAAGCACCTTACCAGTGCCCATTTCATACTGACATTTTAAAGAACTGAAATGTTGATGTGAGTGAAGGACAAGTGTAGTTTCTGGCCACACTAAATTCCTCACCCTAATTTAGGTGTGACCGTATGGGAGATGATGTCTTACGGAGCAGAGCCGTATGCAACGATGCGGCCACAGGAGGTTCCCGATCTGCTGGAAAAGGGCGAGCGTCTGCCCCAGCCTCAAATTTGCACCATTGATGTCTATATGGTCATGGTTAAGTGTGAGTATCTCTGCAGTATTTCTCTTTTTCATGTGCAAGCAGTAGTATAAATAGTGGCTTGGTTTGAGAGGTTGCAATGCTGGTTTGTTGGTTGAACTACTGAAAATATCTCAGACTCAAATATTTCTATGACTATTTGTGGATTTTCATTAAAATTTGTACAAACTCATGAAGCTTAGAAGACAGATCAAATAATACGACCCCCTGACTTTTTACCTGCCCTATCCATTAGGCCATAGTGTGACATATGAATAAATACAAATGCATTACCTTCAGTATTTGTAGAATTCTTTTTACTATCTCAAGATTTTCCCTCTAAAACTTTGTGTTTAGTACTAATTAGCAAGTTGTAACCTGCTACATATTAAATATGAAAATTAATTAAAAATACCAAGTATAAAGGGTATAATATTTGTGTATAATAATTGGCTCCAAATGCCCTTTTGTGACTCTTTTTCTTAATTATCCAGGTTGGATGATTGATGAGAATGTACGTCCAACATTCAAGGAGCTGGGCAGTGAATTTACCAGAATGGCCAGAGACCCACCTCGCTACTTGGTGATCAAAGTAAGACCAGCTTTAATCAGAAGCCACGCAACATGTGCAGTAATCATTTAGTGGAGCTTCAGATAAAGTGTATATTTTAACTTTAATTTCCCTGACGGAACCCTCCCAAAGGGATTAATAAAGTTTAATCTAATCTATTTATATAATTCGCCTTGTTTGGTCAGGAGGACTGTAGCCAACAGGATTCATCACCCGATGAACTCGTCCAGCGAAGTGCAGACCTGGATGACCTGGATGATGTAGATGTCGACCTGGAGGACCCTTTGGCAGACGGGGTGGCAGATGACTTGGCTTCATTCAACCACTACGGGACCAAGGGTCACACTCGCAACTCTAGGATCGACACTCACAAAGTAACACTTTGTTTGAACATCTATTGTAAATAGTGTTTGTGTGTGTGTGGGTGTGGTATCATCTATTTACCTTCTGTCTTTTCTTATAAAGGTGGTTCTTAACCCATCAAGTGGGGCTGGATACCTGCCTATGACCTCAGGTGTTGACAGCCATGCACAAGCACAGGTAAAAGAGGCTTTTGTGGTGCTAAAACAATTTGTAATATGTCTGTACTTGACCAAATAGAGTTGATTGGAGATTCCCTCTGTTGCCAATTTACCAGTAAAGTTCTGATTTTGTTGTCTTGGGTAGACGACGTGGCAGTCACGCTCTCGATTAAACTCTGCTCGAACTTTGTCTGAGACCTCGGAGGGCTGCGGCACAACACTGGAGTTGGAGATGGGTGAGGACTTTCCCTTGGCAGGGAGCCCGAAAAGAAGACGTCATCGTGAGGACAGCGCTTACATATCACAGAGGGACAGCATGTCTGGCGGACCACCAGAGACTCCCTCACCAGAGATGGAAGAAGAAGATCAGAATGGATATGTGCTTCCTGGAGGCAGTCCAGAGAAAGGTGATATCATAACTGTAAATCTAAAAAAAACACTTGCTGCTTGAAAATAAGTAGCAGCCCTAGGAGATTGGTTCTGTTGGATCAGCTGTTTTAAAGAAATTTTCTTTATAGTCCCAGTTTAATATATCATTCTAAAGCCATTATAGGAAATATGATGAGATATAATTTTTGTTGTTTACCACCATATCTGTTTGTTTCAGATACCCTGCTGTTTTCATCTCGAGCCACTCCTGGCAGGATGGGAAAGTCTCGTTCATCAGATCTCCTGGACTACCCAGATGATGACGAATACGAGTACATGAACAAGCAGGTGTCTTTAACACCTGTGTTACCCAGCCAAAGCAGCCAGTGGCTGAAGCCGAACAAGACGCGAACCTCCTCAGTGTCATCACGTGTGACAGCATCCTCGTGTGACACGGCTGTATCTGTGGAAGTCAAGGGAGGCCACAGCAGGAGCAAGGACAACTCTGACTCAGAACAACAGGGCTCCAGTGAAGCTGAGTATGAATATATGGACATCAGAGGCAGCGAAAAGCTGGAAGGTCCTCCCGGACGTGACCCCCCTCCTCCTCCTACTCCTGCGAGGATGAGAAGCAAGGCGGAGGAGGAGGATGAATACGTGGAGGACAGTAACTATCATTATACAAACAGACAACCGAAGCTACGGCAAGCTCTACAAAACAAGAAAGAGCTAAATGTACAGGGGACAGAGGCATATGAATACGAGGACATGGACTGCTTTTCTGCCTCACCACCTGTGGATGCTGCAGTGTACCAGAACATACAGAGGGAGCAAAGGGGGGCAGTGGGGGGCAGAGAGCAATACCATTCTGGGTTTGACCCCAGTGTAAATGCGCAGGCAGGGTCTTTTGACAATCCCGGATACTGGCACAGCAAGATGTTCCTGAAGCCCAATGCAGTGCCGACATGAAGAACATTTTACATCTCATGAACATTCCTCTGAGACGCAGTCATGAAGGATCTGAAATGAGAAAACTGACCAAAAGCCACGTTAAAGATGTAGCATGTAAGAAAAAAAAGTGTACTATTTTGCAGCTTTGTTCTTTGTTATACACTGAGAATATGTATATTATTTGATACAAACTATATTTTTGTGTTTACATTGTGAATAAAGAGATTTCATTGAAAAATTTGTAGAAAGATCAGTTGAGGCATCATTGAATGATGTTTACTCAATAAAAATATTTTGAATATCTATTTTGGAGCAGCAACATTTTTAGTTTTACTTAGCTGGTGACCTGTTTGAATATGCAATGTGTGCAACCTGAGAAAGGTAGTACATCCGATTGCTTCATCGTTGCTCGGCTTAAATACAGCTGTAAGTTGATTCCCCTGAAGTGGTGAATGCTCCCATAAGGGAGAGTGCAATTTCTGTGAAATCCAATCATTAGCTTTATTACCGTTCATCCAGTCAGTCTCAGAGGAACCTGACACGGCGAGAAGTCAGTTACACCCTGTAAAAGGTGTCAGTTTCCTGTGGGATGAAACCTGAGCGCCCAAAGGGAAACGCCAGCTCCCAGTTCAAACATCTTAAACAGCCTCAATGGATGGATCGAGTTTTATGGATTCATGGAGATTTTTCTTAGCCTCACAACAGCTTAATATATCAAATACACTTCAAAGGTTCTTGAAAAAGCCAGTAAGTGGAGGTGGTATATATTTTTTTGTCACCACAATATTGTGATGTTAGAAGATAACGTTTGTTTAACGGTGCTCGCTTCTGCTGTCAAATAAACCTTAAAAATGTAATCAGGAGCTCAGATATTTTTCCCCTATAAGTATATGTACAGTGTGGCACATCCAGATTAATCCTCAGGGTAAAAGTCAACTGTTGACCCACCTGACCCTCTTTTCTCTATCTATAAATTTATATTACAGTATATTTCTAACTAGCCAGCTCGTTCTGTTTCTCTTGGCAACACTTTGGAAGAAAAACAGATGTAAAATGTAAAAGTGAGGTCAAATGTCAAAGTCAAATGTAGCATGATACTTGAATGTACCAAATGGAGGTACCGGTACATGAAAGGGACACTGAAAACACATCAGATCTCAGTGGGGAAAAAAAAAATCATGCTGGATATATATACTGACATGGAGTGGGCAATGTGCCACCTCGTTTAATAGAAATTAAAATGACTAACATACAGAGGGTTGAATTCAAAGACACCTCAAAAATCAAAGTTGAAAAAAAGATGCAGTATATTGCTGAAATTCCATTGCACCAACTCAAACTGGTACTCTGTAGCTTGTATGGCCTCCATGTGCTTGTATGCATGCCGGACAACATTGGGGTATGCTCCGAATGAGACAACAGATGGTGTCCTGAGGATCTCCTCCCAGATCTGGACCAGGGCATCACTGAGCTCCCAGACAGTCTGAGCAGCAACCTGGTTGCGTCAGCTGGAACGAAACAGCGTTCCAGAGGTGTTTTATTGGATTTTGGTCCGGCGAGCATGGGAGCCAATCAATAGCATCAGTTCCCACTGCACCAACATAGTGTTTGACAGTGGGTCTAAGGATTTCATGCTGATGCCTACTGGGAATCAGGGTGCTGTTGCCTAGCCTATAGAGGTCTGTGTCCCTCCATGGATATGCCTCCCTTAATCATCACTGACCCACCATCTATCTATCATTCCTATTTTCGGGGATGTCTCATTGTTTCCTCTCTAGTGCACCTGTTGTTAGTTCTAGTAACACCAAAGCAGCTGAAACTGATTAACAACCCGTCTGCTACTTAACTGACCATTTCACTATCCTGGAGGTTCAATTGACTTGATGCTGTACTCTGATTTAAAAGTGTTCCTGTAATTTTTTTGAGCAGTGTAGTAATTAATGACTTCAGTAGCACTTCAAACTTTGTAAAGTCATGAGCTGAATTATATCGAAGCTCGTTTCCACCACTGGAAAAAAAGAAAAAGAATTGCCACCTATAACTAAATTTTAGGTTTATATCTAAAAAAAAAAGCTTATTAACTCAAACTTATGAGTAAATAACTCAAAATTAGCAAAATAACTTTTTTAATTTTGGGTTACTAAGTTAAAATGATATAATAACCCAAGGCATTTTTTTATTTTTAAGTGGCAGAACAAGCTTCCACAGAAGTAGACCATTTTGTGATCCAGTTCTGACCCCGGGGCCCCATGTTTGACAAACTCTAGTTTAAACAGTTGGGAGTGTCTATCTTGTGACAGCCAGGACCAACAGGTGATATGGAAATCTGGAAGCCCAGTTCCACCAGAAGAGCAGATGTGAAGTCTACAGTTTATCAAGCACATCCAGGTGAGTTAGTAACAGAGCTGGCAAAAGTACTGACATTTTGTACTTAAGTAGTTAAAAAGTACTTGTGTTAAAAACTACTCTGGTAAAAGTCGAAGTACTCATTCAACTTCTTTACTCAAGTAAAAGTAAAGAAGTACAGGCACTGAAATCTACTCAAAGTAAGAAAGTAAAAGTAGCTCTTTGAACGAGGTTTGTAACAGGTATTTTTGCGTAACACTAACCGACCCTCCAGTAAATGATGTTGCTGTGATCAGCTGATCTGCTGCTCTCTTCTTCCTCTCCTTCCTCTTTCTTCCATCTTTCTCCATCTGAGTGTTATCGCGCATTCTTTGCTCTCCCTGGAAATACAGCAGCTGCTCTTTTAGCTAGCAGACACGCTGTCTGCATACACTTTTTGTGCTTTACGTTTTCTCTCACTCATTTGTCTCACCGTTCCCGCGAGTAAAGCGCAACGTTGGCCAGCTCTTTGCTGCCTCCGACCGAGCTCTGCAGTATGGAGGACCGAAACTGCAGGAGCCCCTCCCTCTACTGTGTGTGTGTCTGTGCCCTCTGGGTAAAAATGTAGGGAGTAAAAGTAAAAAGTAGTCAGAAAAATAAATACTTAAGTAAAGTACAGATACCTAAAAAATCTACTTAAGTACAGCAACGAAGTATTTGCACTTCGTTTTTCCACCTCTGGTTAGTAATATATTCTCAAAAATGTATTAATGGGTATTTTTAACACTTCCTGATAAAGAGCATACTGAAGATATTTTGTTTTATTTTAATAGTGTAATTAATTCCACATAGGGCAAAATAAAAATGTGAGAATACAAAACTTACCTGACAGGTAGTATGACACTAAAATACTTACCTGAGAAATGTCCAACACTATAACACTCACCTGAAACAGCAACGTCATGAACACTTAAAGGCAACTTAATGTCATTGTTGCTTTTTATCTTTTTAAGGTGCATGTGCCAACAACCTGGTATATGCAAGTCACTTCTGAATCTAAATGAAGAGCTGCTCATGGTGGACTCCAGATTTGGTCCTGGCCTCGTGTCAAACAGACTTAGAAAACATTTTTCTAAAGCCCAGGTAGCAAGAATCATCAAAGGTACACTACAAACCAGGGACATGAGAACAGTACAGGAACTGGATGGAACCTGAAGTACCTAAAGTACTCTGACTCATGCAATGTGTTAGTACTGCCATGTGGAGCCATTCATCCATCCAGATGCTCTCCACCTTGGGGCAAGCCCAGTTGCAAGGGTTAAAGACTCTATAGCATTGCCCCCATTCGGCCTGGCAGAGGTGAAGCACTGCAATGTGGCATCAGTCATGGAGGTTAAACACTTGAAAGTAGTTGTAGGTGAGGTTATACTGAAACCCACTCACGAGTATTACTGGCAGGTGCAGCTTCCCACGACTGGTTTTGAATGGTGATAGCGTCACGGATACTCAGTCTGATATCACCATTCAGCTGATTTGGAAGGACCAAGGACTTATAAAATCCACGAAAAACAAGCTTGAAAAATTTTATGTCTACATAGATGTCTGCCTTAACCTAAAAGAGAAATTCTGGACCTACAGTTTATAGACAATAAATTAAGATTTGATTGAAAATCGTTTGGTTTGCTGCTGCTTTATTATGTTTTGTTTGTTGATCTGTTTGATTAAATGTTTATTCTTAATAAGCACATAAGCAAACATTGGAAAAGTATTTTTCAGCATTTGGACATTAATAGATTAATATAGGAAACTAATCACCAATGACACACTGGTTAAAAACACATTAGAGTTATATTTATAAACATTAACTAAAAATTAACTGTATGAGAATTATTATAATTCAGTGACAGGACAATATTTAAATTAAGTTTCATTCCTGTAGCATTCAGTTAATATCCTGTATCATTTAACAGAAGTAACCTCAGCATTCAAAATCATCTGGTCAATAACAACTAGAAAGAAACTATAGTAGCTGGAATAAGAAAGGTGACAGTCTAGATTGAGTGTTTTAAGCAGGTTTTGGCACAAAACCTGAAAATGGTTAATTACACCTATATATTTACAATAGATGTTCAAACAGCTTTATCCTCGTTGATGTCAAGGGGACCCTGATAGTTCGACATCAAGCAGCAGATGGTCCAAAGTTGGTTGATGAAGCCTGTGAGGGAAAGCGGAACAACCTCATCCCAGATGCGGTACTCCTTCACTCTGCGGATTGCACTTACCACCAGCAGTCTTAGATGTTCTATCGCTTGTATCTTTTCTGCCTCTTCCTTGCTGAATTGAGCAGAGTCCTTGAAAGGGGGGTGACCCACCAGGGTGGCTCCAACTTCTGCTACAATCTTGTCAATCTGAAAACCCTTATCAGCCATCACTTCATCACCTGGCTGTAGCAGCTGGGTGAAGTTAGACCTCAGAATTATCTCCTGATCTGAGATGGATCCAGCATAAAGCTTTGAAACAAATGTGATGACCCCACAGGGAGCAACCCCAAGCAGTCCTTTGAAAATTGTGTGATTTTTATCCTTTGTGAAACTTTCAGACTGCAGAGTGAGTGATGTTGCTGTCTCACAGCGGACCTCTGCGCAGTCGATCAGCACACGAACCTTTGGGCAAAACTGGCGACATTCTTCAGGCATAGTTGCTTGCACCTGCTTTCGAGTCATCCATGAAGGTTGAGAGCCCAAAACAAGGTAAAAGTAACTGGTCCATGTAAAGATGATGCAGCTAACAGTTGACAAACTGACCTTGAACATTGATGCCAAAGCTTGTTCCCTAAGTCCAGCAGCAATGCGGCAAAGAAACAGGAAACATTCATCAATGAGCAGCAGCTTGCGATGAGGACTGGGTGTTTGATATGCTTCCCTCTGCGCCTTGGTCCAGTAAATAATCCTAGAAGCTGATGGTTCAACAGCCTCCCAGAACAACTTAAAGATTTCCTCAGAGGAAAATTTTGTGAAGAAACAGAATTCTTCATCAGTTGAGCAGAAACGACTCAGCTTAGGTTGGTCTGTGAGGAATGTTAGCTGCTTTACTTGGTTCTCCAGCTCCATCGCGTTTATCCTTGCAGCCGCAGCATCCAGGATACCTGTGACAGAAGGAAGACATTAGTCTGTTACACTGTTTGGATACGGCTCAGTCATCCAGGTCATCGTAGTCTACACTAAAGCAAATAAAGGTTAAATTCTGTACATGATATTCATTTCACTCTAACTCCAAATAAGCTAGTACTTTGAAGTCAACAAATATTTTGTATCACATTTCAAAATGTATGTTTTAAAGGTTTTAAAACACACATATTCAAGTACGTATTACATCTTTAGACTGTTATTCAGGTAAGTATTGTATCTTCAGAATGTATGCCAAGTGTTTAGATCTAGGTTGCTTATTAGACAAGTGTTACATTATTTGTTCAGACTTTTTATATTGTATATTTATTTATGAGTTGTAACGTTTCTCACCAGGAGATGGTGGACGACAGTAATTGTGCTCCATGACAATAGCAGCAGGCCCACATTGCATAGCTTCCTGTCCATCTCCCATGGAGGCTTCAGTTTCGGAACCGAGATGAGTACTTGCCCTCTTGCATGCAGTCTGACTCCCAAAATCATTCCACACAGATTGGGATGGCACAGACCCCTTCCTGAGTCTCACTCGGCTTCTACTCTCCCCCCTTCCCTGAACAGCACTGATCAAGAGCCATATTTTACAATAAATGCACACTGAATATCATGCAAGAGAGAAAACAATGCATTCAAATGATCCGTAATGGTAAGACCTAATCATTGTTACCTTTTCATCTTTGCCCGTGGCTTTTTACTCTGCGTTGTGCACGTAAACACAGAAGGCACAAAATCAGGACTCTCTGAGTCCAGCGACGCCTCACCTGTAGACAGACACACCAGTTTAAAAGCCAAATAGCCAACCAGCTAACGCTGTTTACATTAGATATTAGCATTTATCTAAACCTAACATTCCAGTAAAAACAGAGTACATAAGCTTACCTGATATAAAATGGGCACTACAAACGCGCGCGTTTCTGATTTTACCCTCAGTCCAATTTTTGTCAACACGGTTAATGGCTTGTAACCACAGATGCCTCCGGTTTCTGTTAAATGGCCGTGATCCCGATGGAATTCGGTACAGCTTCAGTCCACTTTCGGTAGAGTAACGATTCCGACAGCCTAACACACCACAAGCGGACATTTTGATGTAGATATTGCTTTTTAAATCAAAGGTTTACTGTTGTCTAGTCTCCTCGTCCTCATCAGCTTGACCGGAAGAACACGTCACTTCCGTTGCCAAATGGCGTGCGCATATCGCTAGTTATATACATATGTGCTCCCTAGACAGTAAATTCAGCCCTCTCTCTTCTTCTAATAGCTGCTATCCAATTAACTTGCATATGTTTATCTTTTGGGAAGTCATGAAAACTGAAATGTGTCTGGTTTTTTTTTATTAATTTGAATGAAAAGGCACACTACAGTAACACTTACTATGCTGCTCCATATTTAGTCATATGGTTTACGCTTCTATTTTTTTATTTCGCATTCCACAACCGGAAGTGTTTAAAGGGCCTTTTTTGGCGGGTTGGGGGTCGCTGTGACGCAGCTTTACGTCAGGGTGAAGTAGGAGGGCCTTGGGGCGGCAAGAGCAACAACAGCAGCAGCAGCGTCGGTCAGAGCTGAGCTGAGGGGGAAGACTTGCTGTCCTGGGCCGAGTAGCCACTCAGACTGCACAGTCAAGATGTCCGACGATGAGCAAGAGCAGACCATAGCCGAGGATCTGGTGGTCACCAAGTACAAGATGGGTGGTGACATCGCTAACCGTAAGTTAATGTCAGGGGATGTGACGACCTGCTCTGTTCGGCCTGTCGTGTAGCAGCAGCCATGTGGTTTACATTCGAATCACACATATGCTATCATAGCTAGCAAACTAGCTAACAGGTGCAGCCGGCTCAGTTTTAAGCTGGTTTTAACTTAAAAGCAGTGCTAGCCTTTCTGTTAGCGCTACCCAACAGCAGCGATAGGCTTTCTTAGAGCCAGCTGTCTGACTAACTAATGTGAGGTGCTAACTAACCAGCTATAAATGCCAAGAAAACGGAAACGAGCTGAAAGATAGACAGCAACAGAAACTTTTATGCTTTTATTCTGACATAAAGCTGACCTGCTGAGTCAAATTTAAACTGTTGCTGCCAACATGTCTATTTAATCTATTTGGATTGTCACTGAAGGCCATGTTGCAAGTCAGGAGGTACAACATCTTTACTATGAAAGTGCCAGTGTAGATTAAATGGATGTGTTGGCTACCACCATTTATATTTACTTGTCTGTGTTCACTGCCCCCTGCCCCAACACTCTTCTGATTATTAAAGATGTTCATCTATAATAATAATAATGTCTAGTGAGTTAATGTATCTACCTGCTTGACTTCCCTCCTGTCTCATCCAGAGGCTCTTCGTTTGGTTGTGGAAGCAGCCAAGCCCGGTGTGTCTGTGCTCAGCCTCTGTGAAAAAGGTGACTCCTACATTATGGCTGAGACCGGCAAGGTCTTCAAGAAGGAGAAGGAAATGAAGAAAGGTGAGGCACGCATGTTGGGTGTGCTTAGGTGGACCCATCAAGAAAATTAGGTGCAGTGAAATTAACTCTTTGTAGTGTTTTCTGTGATATTTCACACAGCATTAAGTAGCTCAAGTAGAAGCAGGGGTTTAAAACACTAACATGGTGGCAGAGTAAATTCAGGCGATTGACTCTTCCATTTTTGTGTGGCTTTCTTGATTTAAATTTGTGGATTACTTCCAAATGAAGACTTGGTGGTTCTCTTCTTCCCCTTCTAGGCATTGCCTTTCCTACCAGCGTCTCAGTCAATAACTGTGTTTGCCACTTCTCTCCCCTGAAGAGTGACCCTGACTACACACTTAAAGATGGGGATCTGGTCAAAATGTAGGCACCATGCACTGCAATAGTGTTACTCTCTCCTTTCCCCATGTGTCTCTAGTCTCCCAGTGTGATGTCATCCCTTTTTTTTCTATGTGATAGTTCAGCTTTCTCTTTGCTGTTGATTGTCTGCTTCATCTCTAAGGTCTTGTCTTCCTGTCTGTGCTGTGTGGCAAACAACAAGTAAGGTTTATTTTTAGAATGGGCATTTGATACTGTATATGGGATGTTACAGCCCACCTTATCTGCTTAATCCCATATATCACACATTTTCTATGTATTTGGTTTTGAAAAAGGACATCGATTCATCTTAGTTGTTGCGTTGCCACTAATGTCTTTGTCCCTTGTAACGTCTTTGTGGTGTGTGTGGATCTTCAGTGTTGTAAAGATGTTTCATAGATCTTGTCATGATGTGGTTGTTACACGTTTGGTTTTTATGTTTCTCACTTTGTGCACTCTTAACCTTCTAGCTGGGCACGCCTGCAAAGTTTATTAAGTCTGTACTGCTATTGCCTTGAATTCATATTAAGTCCTACACTGTATTCCAGCTGATCTACTGCCAAAAAAGAAACTCACCTTGGGATATATCTTCCATTTAATGCAGATTAAATTGTCTGATTTTTTTTTTTTTTTTTTTTTCTTTTTTCTTTTCTTTTTTTTTTTTTTTTTTTTTTTTCTTTTTTTTCCAAT
>VUQK01003745.1:16802-39970 GCA_015106715.1 Bujurquina vittata | reverse complement strand
TTTTTTTTTTTTATATATATATATATATATATATATATATATATATATATATATATATATATACACACACACACACACAGAAACTGTGTTATACTACATGTATATTTCAAAGTATTGCTTTTAGACATGTGTGAAATGGTCACAATATTTTGGTGAGCTTAGTCTGCATCCTAATTTCAAAACTTTCTCTGTAGCAAGGATGTTTCGTCGTGTCCTGACTATTGTACAGGCCCACTGCAAACTTGGCCTCACTGCCACATTGGTCAGAGAAGATGATAAGATTGTGGACCTCAACTTCCTAATTGGGCCCAAGCTATACGAAGCCAACTGGATGGAATTGCAGAACAATGGATACATTGCTAAAGTTCAGTGTGCAGAGGTGAGTCTTGCAGTAAAGCAGCAGAAAAAAGATAATGGAATAACATACTGGATGAAGTTCATGGATGGATGATATATTTGATAAATTAAGCAGCTGTGTTTTTGTGCACTTATATGAAGCTATTTTATGTCATGTAAGTGTTGCTCCACGTGCTAAAAGACGCTGATAAAATAATCTGTGCTGTGACTTTACATTTATGAGAGCTAGACTGAAAGAATAAGCCCCAAATCAACAGGTGAGCTCTATGTGAACAAAGATATCTTCAAGTTTTAATGAACTATCAAATTCATATCAGAGACAAGATAGTTGGAAAAACCAAATACATATGTTTAGATTTTTTTTAAACTTTATATAAGTTTTTCTCTTTTTGTAAAATCAAGGTACCTACTACACAAATAAGAAAATTCACTATGTAAATAAACTGGATGGGTGATGAATAACTAAAAATAGGAATTACAATTGGGTGACAAACAAAAGGTACACTTCATTATCCTGATGCATTTTCAGTTTACTTATTACCTGAGTGATCTTTAAACACTACGGTCTCCTTCCCCTCACCCCTAACAGTCCCTCCCTGAGCCTGTTTCTGCCAGAGGTTTCTTCCTGTTAAGAGGGAGTTTTTCCTTCCCATTGTCGCCAAGTGCTTGCTCAAGAGTGGTTGTTTGATTGTTGGGGTTTTCTCCGTATTATTGTAGGGTCTTTACCTTACAATATAAAGTGCCTTGAGGTGAATTTTGTGATTTGGTGCTATATAAATAAAATTTAACTGAATTGAATTAGAAAATCAAGTTCTTACAAATTTTTGAAAAACCCCTTCAATGGATTGTTTGATGAAAATGATGAAGGGATGGATTGATTTACAATCCACTGTGGTGGTGTACAGAGGCAAAAATACAAAAATTGTGTCTCTGTCCCAAATGTTATGGAGCACACAATAAATAAAACTATTATGGGGCGCCCAGGGGGCTTAGTGGTTAAAGCCAGCAGGCACATACATATGTCACGTTGCGGTGCAGGCGGCACAGGTTCGAGTCCCGGCCTGTTGCCAGTTTGACCACATATCTTCCCCCATGTCTTCCCCAAATTTCCTGTCTCTCCTCCACTGCAAATAAACCTGCTGTGGCCAAAAAATTAAAAACAAACAAATAAATAAATAACACAGTTATATTTGGTGGATGTTCACTTTGAGAGGGTGAGGACAGTGTTTTTTCATTTATTTCTGTTGCAACTTGTACTTATGATATACAAATCTGCACATCCCTTCACCCTTGCACATTGATTGATATATGTCAGTGTTGATTAACGGGTACTGCATCTGTGTATATAACAAATTAAAAATGGAAATCCAGAAGGCATTAAGGCAGCTCCACATGTAAACTCTAATACTTGAACTACTGTATTCGTTACAGTATGCCTTGTATGTCGTGTATTTTTCAGGTGTGGTGCCCGATGTCTCCGGAGTTTTACAGAGAGTATGTTGCCATTAAGACGAAGAAGCGCATCCTGCTTTATACGATGAACCCCAATAAATTCCGCGCTTGCCAGTTTCTCATTCGTTTCCACGAACGTCGGAATGACAAAATCATTGTGTTTGCTGACAATGTGTTTGCCTTGAAGGAATATGCTATTCGTCTCAACAAGTAAGTTACTGACAAAAAGAGCAGCCCTTACAGTGTCTCAGTAAATTGACCATTCAGGTTGTAATTCTCTGATTTTTATTTTTTCCCCAAGGCCTTACATCTATGGTCCAACCTCTCAGGGGGAACGAATGCAGATTTTACAGAATTTCAAACACAACCCAAAGATCAACACAATTTTCATATCAAAGGTAAACCAATTTAATCTACAATGTTGTGAAAAAGCATTGCCCCTTCCTGATTTCTTATTTTTTGCACGCTTGCCACGTTTAAATGTTTCAGATCATCAAATGATATTTTAATATTAGACAAAAAATAACCCAAGTAAAAACAAAGTACAGATTTAATTTATTAAGGCAAAAGAACTATCTAAACCTGGCCCTGTGTGAAAAAGCAATTGCTCCCTAAATCTAATAATTGGTTGTGCCACTCTTGGCAGCAAGAACTGCTATCAAGTGTTTGTGAAACGAGACTCAGAAAGGAGTCTTTCACATAACTGTGGAAGACTTTTGGCCTACTTCTCTTTGCAGAATTGTTCTAATTCAGTCGGATTGGAGGATTTCCATTTAAGCTATTGCCAGAACCTGTCTGACAATTGGATTTACCCCATTTTTAAACCAGTCATATAAACGTCTTTAAGATTATATTGGGATTGGGAGCATTATCAGTAATTAAGTCTCCAGACAGTGTGCATAAACAATGGTTATAAAATGTATTTTGACACTTTATTCACCCTTTAATCTGTTTGAATTTAAAATTTTAGAGGAGTTAGTATTTAGTTGAAAGCAAGCAAAAATATTTACTAATAAAGTTTCTTAGGTTTTAAATAATAAAACTGAATATGCTGAAATATATTTTTTGAAATGACGACAAATAGATATTCATTTTATCCATATCAGAGCATGTATGACATTGCATTAGATCTTTGTATAAGAGAATATTTAACTCGTGTTATATCATAGTAAATGCATGCTGGTACAATGACATGGTGGATATACTGTATGTTGATTCTTCTACCAAACAGGTTGGAGACACTTCCTTTGACTTGCCAGAAGCCAATGTGCTGATCCAGATCTCCTCCCATGGCGGGTCACGCCGACAGGAGGCCCAGAGGCTTGGGAGAGTCTTGAGAGCCAAAAAAGGTTTGTTTGCTTATCTAACCTTGTTGTCTTCTGCCATCAGTGTTCAAAAACACTTATTTTCATTTCCCTGTCTGCCCTGCCCTTATAGGAATGGTAGCAGAGGAGTACAATGCATACTTCTATTCACTAGTGTCCCAGGATACCCAAGAGATGGCTTACTCCACCAAGAGGCAGAGGTTTCTCGTGGACCAGGGATACAGCTTTAAGGTGTGCTGTTATCATTTCAGTACAGTCTTATATGATTTATTCACCACTAATCTTCCATGGAAGTTTACTGTTATTGGTTGAAGCATAGCTCATGAGAATGAGATCATAGAGTTGGTAAATTTTTATTTCACTTAGTTTTTAAAACCCTGATCAAGTGTAGTGAGTCAGACCTTTCTGTAATATATTAAACCGTAGTTTTCCTTGCCATATTCTAATACAGATTTGAAATTATTTACAAAGGATCAATATTATTTTGCAACCAGACTCGAAACTAGAGCTCTTGTGCATTCGTAGTTACGAGGTTAAGTCCCTGTAAATAGATTTTACCCGTCTCAATGAAAGTCTTAACTTACTAAAGCCTTCTTCAGTGATCACTCTTCTCTGTCCTCTTAAGCCATGGCCTTAGGCCTACAAAGGCCATGGCTTGGCTGGGGTTTGAGAAATTGTTCTTATAAATGGCTGCTAAAAAGACATAAATACTGAATGAATACCAATGGCTTCTGTGCCAGTCAAAACATAGGAAAGCTACCCTGTTGACAGAGGGTCCACACACAGGATGAATTTTCATCCCTTTGTGGCTGGAGTTTGTCCTTTCAGCCATCCATATCTCTTGAACATCTCAGAGGAATAAAAATGAACACATTAGAATTTTGGGGTCAACATATTTTATGATATCACTTTGAGCTCACAAAATACATTCGCTAAACATATCTTGTGTCACAATTAGATTATTTTGACAAACTTTGCCAAAAATGTCCATCTGTTTCTTCTGCTTATCTAATTTAAGGGGATAAAATAATAAGTCTAAGCAGAAATGCATATAAACTGCAACCTGCAAGGTGGAAAATTAGATTAAAAATTGTGTAGTTACAAATATGAATGAGGATTTTTTTTTTCAATTCCTGAACAAAATCTGGATCTCCCAGTTTCCTTCTGTTTTTGTTTTTTTGTTTTTTTAGTGTCAGTTTTGATTATAGTTGTCCTAGACAAGTTTGGGTCTGATGTTATTTATCTGAAACAAATAGGTTTCTGGCTGGAGTGTGAAGAAATCCAAGACACAATGAAGACTCAGTCCTTAAAGTGATTCTGGCAACAGTCAAGAGCAAGTTCATGAAAAGGAACAAAACAAAAAATATTCTAGAGAAGAGACCATTTCTTGGGCTAGATGCACATTTATAGAATTTTATTTGGGTAACAAAGTGTCTCCAAAGTCTTACAGTAGGTGGAAGTTTCCCAATAACATTGAAAATCTGTTTCTTACTTTAATGTTGACTATTTTTGTCTATGCAGTTGATGTTAATTTTATTTTTGGGACTCTTCATTCTTGTTCATGTAGGAATAAGCTTTTTAAGTGGTGATATTCCCCTTCTTTAATAGGTAATCACAAAGTTGGCAGGTATGGAGGAGGAGGACTTGATGTTCTCCACCAGAGATGAGCAGCAGCAGCTGCTTCAGAAGGTCCTCGCTGCTTCAGACTTGGATGCTGAGGAGGAAGTGGTGGCAGGAGAGGTGGGCACACGACCTCAGGTGAGGACTTTCACAAGATGTCGAAAGACATTTGTAGAGAAAGGTTTAGTCAACAGATGGTTAGCGGTTCAACAAAATATTGATATTGCAGCACTGCTTCATCACTCCTCATGATAACCACTATCAGATGAATGAGTGTAAAGTTAATGAAAGTGTACCAACCTGCTTTGAGGACAGAGAACCTCATGGGGGAATGGAAGCTGATCAGAAAGCTAATCAAACTAATGCACATACAATGACATTACACACTCCTATTTTTGTTGGGAGGGGGGGCTTTTTTTAGGCCATTTACGCTCTGTTTCACCGATGATGTGTAATAAAGTGGTCTTGTATTATAATTGTCTTTGGATGTATTCTGTATCACCGAGTTGTTTTATTGTAATACCTTTGTAATTGTGGGCATCATGTCATGAGTCACTCCATGATTTACCTCTGGGACATTATGTTTTGGTCCAACCAGTTCCACCAGGTTGCGTTTCAGACTGTCTGTCTACGAGCTCAGTGATGCCCTCATCCAGATCTGGAAGGAGATCCCCCAGGACACCGTTGTCTCGTTACTTGCATTACTAGCATGCCCCCACGTGCATATATAAACGTGGGGGCCAAATAAACTACTGAGTACCATTTTGAACTGCTGCACTGACATTTCAGCAAAATAGAGTTTGGGATTTTTCTCTCTCTGCTTTTCAGGATGTCTTTGAATTCAGCCCATTATATGTTGATAATTTTCATTTCCATCAAACGATGTGGAATTCTTTAATATGTAATGCATCACCAAGTCAATATCAGTGTAGATATCCAGCATTGTCTCCTAACCTCCTAGATCTATGTTGTTTTCAAAGTTTCATTTACTTTTTTTTTTGTGCATTTTCATTTCATTTCTCTTTCTTTCTCTGTTTCCATATCAGTTTTCAAGGCGAACAGGTACCATGAGCTCCATGTCTGGTGCAGATGACACCATCTACATGGAATATCAGAGCCGAAGCAGCAAAGCCCTAGCAGCAAGCAAGGGCGTTCATCCACTATTCAAGCGCTTCAGAAAGTAGACCTACATGCTTGAAACCTTGATAACTTCAAAAGGACAAAGTTCGGGGGAGTGTATATTGAAAAGCAGGTTTGTAGTCCTGCTTAAACAGAGCAATGATTGGAGATAACCTGTGGCTTAAGTGGTAAAGCTTTTAAATGTCTGTAAACTGGATGAGCTGATGTCAACTTGGATATGGCTAGTTAGATATGACGCAAAAATCACTTTGGTTTTGTAAGCAGCAAAAGATAAGCTCTTGGTCTTTCGGCATCTAAATGAATAAATCATCTTAAGTACTGTTAGATAATACAGATTATCTACTGGTAAAAAATTAGACTAATGCTGCATCGACCTGCATGAGGTCAGTTCTGTTTTTTTATTAGCCACATCTCATCTGCTGTTTATCACCATAACGCTTTTGTAAAGTTGGCTACAGCGTCTATTAATCTGCTTCTGACAGCCATGCATTGTGATACGTTTTGTTATGGCATTTCCCTCTGTAAAACATTATTAAATATCTTTTGTAAAAGAAATGTTTTGAAGTTTTCTTCTCTTTAGCAGTACTCAATTAGACAAAAAGAAACATGATAATATGCAAAATCAATTACCAAAACTAAAGAAAGCACATGAATGCTCTTTCTGCTGCAACTGGCTACAAAAGACATTATCTGCCAATTCAGGATTATGTAGCAATGTCAGAAGGATTTCTTTCTTTCTGAAAATGAATGGAAAATAACAATTTGGGTAAAAGCCACACACACAGGGGATGAAGGGGGTTAATTCTTTATTTCCTTCTTGGTGACTTGAAGATATTCCAAAAAGAACATTAGATCCTGGTACCTTGTCTGGGAAAATTCCCACCTCTGCCCACCCACCTTCTGCTGGAGCTCAGGCCACGTGTCTCTTTGAATGGCTGTGTTTTTGGCATGGTCAGCTTAATCGCTGTTTTGTGACCTCCGCTGACCTGAGGCTTATTGGCTTGGAGAGAGTGAAAAGTAATTAGATAGACTGGAATCCACGTGTCTTAAGAAAAGTGAGGATGTGCCATCTGACCAATGTGTATTTATCACACATGCACACACAGACAACATCAGGATTTGAAACATGCAGATTTATGCCCTTCAATTTGATACATGTGTGGTTGGAGGATTTTAAGATTTTTGTATGTTTGTATGGTAAATGTGGGGAATTTCTCTGCAAAAAAGGATTATTATTAAATAAGAATTATTTAATTCTCAGAGAAGCAACCATGCATTCAAAAACTGATGATTTACAGTGTGCACACTGCAAGGGACTAAAGATGAAAGTGTAACCCAAGTAAATTTTCTTTCCAGTTGCTCAGATACCACCTGGTGCTCACAGACCATTTGTCTTTTCTGTAGGTTTAGCTGCCTGCAGCTTTCAAGAAGAATGCAAATGCAAACACAACTTTAAATCTCATGCCTCTGTGAAGTCCGGGCTAAGTTTTGCAAATTTTATATGAAGGGTTTTTTTTCTTTTAATATAACTTCTTCAGATTTTGAATACAACTTCTGTGCACGTGTAAACAGCTAATGATTTGTGAACTAATTTCTCTCATGCGCTTAGATCAGCAGTACGTGAGGTTTTATCTTTTTAAGACGAATTTTCTCTTGTAATTTGGTCTCGTGTGGCCTCTGTCACATTATTCCTCACTCTGTGTGCGTCTGCGTGCGTGTGTGCGCGCCCGTGTACTGGCAGGGAGGGGGTGTTGGGGTGAGCAGTCACAGAGGATGATTGATTGGTATGATGTAACAATCTTTTTAGCACGTTGTACTGCGCCCATTTCCGAAAAAAGAGTTATCCCTCCCTTCTTTTGAAGCGATCGTCCAATCCTCTTCTCTCGAGGTTGTACAAGCAACTATTTAAAAGCGATCCACAATGCAGTCCCACCTAACAGTGCACTCGCACAGGGAGCGCTGCGGTTGGACGAGCCGGGGGCATACATTTTTGCAGATGTGAAGTTTTTTCAGACTTTGCAAAAGTTTTCATCACATATCGTTCTTGCTCACGCAAACGCTGAAAGAGCACCCCAAAAATGGCAGTTCTAAATAATTTAACGAAAACATGCTGGAAGAACTTTCATGGCGACCAGTTGAATAAGCAGCTGTTCTACGCTGTGCGTTCCTTACACAAGTCAGCCACCAGCGAGGCTTTGGGGATCTCTGCAACAGAAGAGGAGGTCATGCCCAACATACTGATCAAGCCGTCGGAGGTCACCGATAAAACCCAAATCAAGACCTTGAAGGAGATGCCCGGACCGAACACCATGTCCAACTTCATCGAGTTCTTTTGGAAGGACGGGTTTGGCAGAATCCATGAAATTCAGGTAATGGTGCTCAAAATGGCCCGGTTTTTGCAGTGTTTCGTTTTTTCATATATATAAAATAATGTCTGAAGATTAATAACGTCTTGTTTCCATCACTGGCAAAAGTCAGCGTTGTCCCCTATGCGTAAAATGGCACTGCTGTTCTAAAGCGCACCAGGACTCCGGTTACCTTCCGGTACCAAGCGTGAGTTTTGTAATCGTCCGAATGAGCCGTAACACACTACCCCCATAAGTTTCGCACTATGAGTAACCACTATTTGGCCCAAAATTCAAATTATGGTTCAGTCATGGTAACGCACTGGTAGTCCATTGGCACTCCGCGGGCAGCTTCGGACTGTCCGTCTTCACAGCCCCTCTGTCGGATGGGGGCAGTGTCACAAAGGTGTGGTACCACCGGCCTGCGGGTCATTGCTGCTTCTGTGGTTGTCAGCCAGCGGCGGATAAGAGTGAATGAATCAAGACATAGTTTTAACATACAAAGAGTTTAAGTGTTAAAACCAGATTTTTTCATTATTTTTTTTGTTATGCACTCATCTATTACCTGCCCTTTATCTAATAATAATAATAATAATCTAATAATTTCATGCTTCTCCCATTGGTGAACTCCTGTCGCTTCCTTCCATGTTTTGCCCACTTGTCCGCCAATCAGCCGACTCACAGCGTCCTCCACGTCCAGCATGGTGCAGTGGGGATTCAGGACGACTGCAGGGGGAGCATGTTTCCGCTGGATCAAACCCCCCCTCCGTACTCTGTCCGTAGGCAAAATTAACGCTTAATTAATTGTCGTCTTCAGCAGGCGATCAAATGCAGCATATACGACTGTTACAGAGCCCTTTGGGCGCAGCCCTTTTTTTAATTCAAAGGTAAGCTGAGGTCTCTTTTTAGGTTAATTATTGCCACTAAAATCTCCTCGATGTTCCATGGTAATTTGAACATTTATATCAATGAGAATTAATAATAAACAACAACCCAGTTGCAAAACCATTTTACAATTGGTTTTATTTCATTTAAATCTTGCTGCTGTATTTATAGCAAACACATTTCTTTAGATATTGTTTGACATCACAATGGCCTCATCTAAACTAGGATTTAGATGAGGCCATTGTTTAGGACCACTTCAACCAGAGATCGAGTGGTGCCACTGGCACACAAAACTGGTTAACTGTTGCCTTACTATACAAATCTTCAAATTAATCAAACCAAAGAACCGTCAAGTATTTATTATGATCTGAGAACATTTATGTTGGTTCGTTAAAATTAATTCAGTGCTTTAGAAATACCTCTAGGAAATCTGATTGCCTCTATTACTTTCTAGCTGGAGCACCGGCAGAAGTATGGAAAAATCTTCAAGTCTCGTTTTGGGCCCCAGCTGGTGGTCTCCATTGCGGATCGCGACATGGTGGCTCAGGTGCTGAGGGCAGAGGGTGTGGCCCCTCAGAGGGGTAACATGGATTCCTGGAAGGAGTACAGAGACCTGAGAGGCCGGTCCACTGGCCTTATCTCAGCGTGAGTCCCCTTCAGTGTTTTTTGAATCGTGACGACAATCTTTTCCCCCCTTAATCCTGAAAATGAGAGCCATTATTTCCGTCAAAGTAATAAAAAAAAAAAGACCTTGTTATCTTGTTTTCCAGTGAGGGAGAACAATGGCTGAAGATGAGGAGTGTGCTCAGACAGCTCATCATGCGACCCCGTGATGTTGCGGTCTTCTCTGATGATGTAAACCAGGTGGTGGATGACCTCATCAAGAGGGTCTGCACTCTGCGCACCCAGCAGCCGGATGGAGTGACTGTACTCAACATAAATGACCTCTTCTTCAAATATGCTATGGAAGGTTGGTAATGAGCTTGTAGATTATTGGCTGTGAAACAAGTCAGAATTTAAGTTGCATAGTGCAGGTGAAGCATAGATGGTAGGAAAGAACATCAGGGAGACCAAAGGAAATGAAAAAAAAGCAGCCAAGAAGAGGGAATTAAGAGGAAAGAATACAAACCATGTTGTTCACCGCTGTGAAATTTAGTCCCCTATGTTTTCCATAGATGGTTGTTACAGTGGTGCCTGTGCTGAAACGTACAAGCCACAGATGGATGCCAGCGTTAAATGTTTTAGCTTTGTGAAACTCCTCCTCTTTATCTTCATCTTTACAGGTGTGGCTGCTATTTTGTACGAATGCAGACTAGGATGTTTGGAAAATATAGTACCCAAGAACACCCAGGACTACATCGCTGCATTGAACCTCATGTTCAGCTCCTTTAAGACAACCATGTATGCTGGTGCGATCCCTAAGTGGCTCCGAACTATCATCCCCAAACCATGGGAGGAGTTCTGTCAGTCCTGGGATGGTCTGTTCAAATTCAGTAAGTGGTTTATAACTTGATATTGTAATCCAACTGGACACAGTTTAGCTTATTATACCCATAACCTCTGCTGAACTCTGCTTGCAGAGTTCTTTTCCATTAAGAAGGAAGTCCAGTAATTTCTTGCTGCACTTCTAAAATGTGAAAAATAATTCTGAAATGGAGGAAGGAGAGATTTTTTTAAGTATATTCAAGGCTAGGGTTTTAAAGTCTTTTTCTTGAGTAACCACAAAAGCTTTTAATCAAATTCTGCCTTGATGCCAGAACTTTTATAAAGATCTTTTGTTTGTTTTTTTTCTGTTTAAAAATTTGGATAATCCTTCCTTTATTTAAGTACCAAGTGGTATAGATTAAACCCGGTAGTGCTCTCGAACTGTTTTATTTATTTATTTATTTTTTTGATAAATGCCTTGACATCAATAGAAGGGAACATTGATTTGCATCTAAATCTCCACTTCTGGACCATGGGATTGAGGGGGTATGAGGTCCATCTCTTATGTAACCTGCTCCCTTTTCTTTTGCTTTCTTTTCATTACCCTGCCCAACATCAATCCTTGTTGTGGTGGTTATTTTTATTGTGTAATTTTTCTTTCTTTTCTTTTCCTCATCTCACCTTCTGTCTCTGGCTAATCCCAGGCATTGTTCATGTTGATAAGAGGCTCTCAGAGATCAACGCTCAGCTGCAGAAGGGAGAGGAGGTGAAGGGGGGACTGCTTACACACATGCTTGTTACCAGGGAGATGAGCGTTGAAGAGATCTACGCTAACGTAACGGAGATGCTGCTGGCTGGAGTTGACACGGTGTGTGTGTGTGTGTATCTGCACTGAACACTCTGCAGAGAGGGGTTTGAGTACTGTGAAGCAGCAGTGAGTGTGGCTTCAGCAGGAGGGGTTGGGAGTCGCACGTGTGTGTTTGCGTCTGTGTGTGAGAGTCAGTGTTGAGTTTCAAAGCTTGGGGTTTCTGGCGCCATATCTGTGCCTGTGTAGATGTGCCAGCGTCAGGTCAGAGCAGTGAATTGGGGGGTTACACAGTATCCCACTGACAAACCCGTTCTCACCCAGATTTAGTTTCTTGTCATTTGTCTGTGTTCAGTCTGCACAGGGGGCCTTTTGTCTTTTTTTTTTTTTTTCCTTCTTTTTCACTCTGCCAGACATCTGTGTTGTGTGTTCATGTTTCAACATTAGAACTTGTTGAATGCACTTGCAAATAATTAAGGCTGGGGGTTTAATGTCACTCATAAACCACTGTGTGTGTGGGTGGGGTTAATTTTAACCTTTTTATTGGCAGACTCAAGAATACAGAAATTGGGACGCAGGAAGGGAGTGGTGTGGATGATATAACAAAGATTCTGGGTCAATGGTGTGGTTTACACCTAAGCTCTGCAAACCATCTCACATTCCTGCTCAGCACAATTCAAGAGGAATAAATTGGTTTTACATAAACTATTTGCCAAAATATTTTGCACGTAATCAGTAACATTTACCAAGTCTGATTTACACAAACTTGATTTTCACTGTCGTGTGAGTGTGTGTTCATTCATATCTGTGTGAGTCCCTTGTGCACATGTTCCTAGTTACTGCCTAATTTGTTTAGGGGTCCTGTTAGATTAATAAGAATTATGGGCTGTGGGGAGGGGGGGGACACTGGATAAGTGTGTGTGTTTTTCCTGAAACTCAGTCATGTCCTGGTAGGGGGTGGATTAATTACCTGACCCTGTGGTGCATTTGCTTTTACTTGGCACACACAAGAGCTGTCAAGACATGTTAGCCACAGCCAGAGTTATAGCACAGTGTGGGCAGAGGTGAGGCCAGGGGGAGAATGAGGGGCTGAGATTGATGTTAGAAAATGGAGCGAATGGAGGGGAGAGGCTTCAGCCTTTTGAAAACTCTTGCTTGGAGGAGCTTTTGTCATCCTCTCAGGCTGTCTTAGGAGTTGCCAGTGTGTGTGCCAGCTGGGGCTGATTAGGAGCACGTTGGTTGCTTGGAAAGAGCAATGATGGAGAGAGGGAGAGAATGTGAGAGGTGGGAAGCAACAGCAGTGAAAAGAATGACCGGTCATAGAAAAAGGTATATTAGTTGGTCCACTGGGAGACACTAACCTTAGAATGGCCTTTGGAGTTGTGACAAAAGCAGGGGTGCCTCTCTTATCAGAAATGCATGGGTGGAAAAGTGAGGGGAATGGATGGAAGAAGATTACGATGTGGGTTGTGCCAAAAAGGAAGACCCATATTAAACAAAAGAGATGCAAATTTGGTGAAAGTGACGCATGGCATTTTCATATCACTTGCTCTGCTGAAATAAAATGTCAGTGAATGTGAGTCGGAAAAAGGAAGTAGGGCCAATTGATAAGATAACATAAGAGTCAGGATGGGGAGCTAAAAAAAAAAAGTCACATTGGTCATGGGTAAAGAAAAAAGTGTGTTAGTAGAGGAAGCCCACTGTGAGCATTTGCCCCCCAATACCCAAAAAAGCCCCTTTATGCAACATTATAGAAACTTTTATCAGCTTGCATTGCATTCAACTCTGTTACAGAACATCAAGAGACAAAATATCCACAGACAAACCCTCAAATAAAAACACAATGCAATGAAAATTAGATGCTCAATGTATGAACTTTTTTTTTTCCTGTTCTAGACATCCTTCACCCTGTCGTGGGCCTGCTACCTGTTAGCACGACACCCTCATATACAGCAGCAAATCTATACAGAAATTACAAAGACTCTGGAGCCTGGAGCAGTCCCCACAGCTGATGATGTCCCTAACCTTCCTCTCATCAGAGGGCTGGTCAAAGAGACTCTCAGGTCAGTATTTTATATATATACATTTCTTTTATTTGAAAATTGTCTCTTGTGTAGTACGTTCACAATGATCTCTAAATTTGTTCACTGCCTTTCTCTGTGCATGGCTTTTAGTTGTCTGTTTATCCCACAATAAGATTGTTATTCAATACCGATATACAGCAGTCTTTGTGTGAATAACAGTCTTTGTGTGTCCCACCCTGGGAGCAGGTTTTTCCCGGTTCTCCCAGGCAATGGACGGGTTACCCAGGACGACTTGGTGATTGGCGGATATTTAATCCCCAAAGGGGTAAGACTGGTCACATTTGCACAGCATGCACGGGCAGAAGAAAATGTGACTATAAGAATTGGCTAAAACATCACAGTCAAACCAGATGTAACATGATACACCATTACTCAGGCAGCTCTCTGTTGCTCCCTCATGTGTAGACCCATGTACAATAGCCCAGCTGTTTTCATTTCACAATCAACATTATTTTCTCCTCTTTTTTTAAAGACTCAGTTGGCCTTGTGCCACTACTCCACATCTTTGGAAGAAGAGAACTTTGCTGATGCTTTAGATTTCCAACCAGATCGCTGGATACGGAAAGATGCCACAGATCGTGTTGACAACTTTGGCTCCATTCCCTTTGGCTATGGCATCAGAAGCTGCATTGGGAGGAGAATTGCAGAGCTGGAGATGCATTTAGCTCTCACAAGGGTAGGGAATTAATCAGCTTTTGGCCTATGCTCTCATTTAAAAATTTCTTTTGCACTTTATTTGCTTGTAAGGTTATGAAAAGGTGAAAAGGTGTTAAATTCAATTTCTTATTCTAAAAACATCCTAAAGTATTAAAAGTAACTAATTGAAACCTACAGAAACCATTTTATCTTAACATTTCTCTCTTTTGCTCACTGCCTTACTCTGAAAAAACAAAACGTAACACTACTTAATGTATCAAAATATTATTGTTCCATATTGTCTTTTCTCAGCTATTAAGACACTCTTAACACACAAACAGCAACTTCTGATTGGCTACAAAATCAGAATATTGCAGAGCTTTTTCAAGACACTATTTTTATTATTCTCAGTTTTATTTAATTTTTTTGGCTTCTACATAAATGTGTGCTTACAGTATGGATGTGTGGCTATTGAAATAACCCAGCTTTTCATTGTTGCTCTCTGTGCAGCTCATTCAAAAGTTCCACATTCGCGTGTCTCCTGTCACTCCTGACATCAAAGCCAAAACCCATGGCCTGCTCTGCCCTGGTGCCCCCATCCACCTGCAGTTTGTTGACAGGGAACTGGACGCACTCTCTTCTCCTTGAGGCCTGCTGTACTGCATTTGGTAAACTGCAGAAAGTGTTAACGTTTTTAAACATGGTTTTAGCAGGGAAGAAATGTGCTGATTGGCGACTAGGACACACACAAATACTGTACAAATATATAAACTGAAAAACTATGTGAGAATAATAATAAGCCACTTTTTTTTTGGACTGTTACTACTTCCATCATGCAATTCAAAATGGAAAAATGAACTGATCTATACCGAAATTCTTTTTCATCTTAGTTTGATTTTTGCAATTCATTAAGTGTGTTGAAAGTTGTGAATGTACTGATAATTTGCTTAGCTGAGGTGTGTATAACAAGTTTTATTCAATCACTGTTACAAACCAAACTGTTACACCCCCCCCCCCCCAAACTGGTTAAATTTTTTTTTTTTATTATTAAATAAATCTTTTTTTTCCCAAAAAATTCCTATTGAGGAACTACAGTCATTTACCAACTAATTTGATCATGTCATGAGCTACAACTAATATTCAACTAAAGTATTCCACTAGTCAAATGCAAATCTTGTTCAGTGTTTGAATCAAAGAATGTGGGTAGAGTATTTGGTTTGCGTGCTGTTTGTGTGAAAGTTTTTACCTGCATGTTTTGTTGCCGTTTTTATTTTTGTTTTAAAGATGGAGAAATGTATGTTACAGTACAGTTTGTTGGAAAGGGGATAGGCAAGTTGTTCGTTTGTGTCAGTATGAAGAATCTCACTGGTTGGCAATGAGGAAAAGTTTTTATCTACTTTTTAGTTTCTTTTCTTTGTAGTTCCAGTGAAACTGGGAAATAATAAAATGATTTGTTACATTAAACGCTTATTGTTTCTGGACATCTCTTAAACTACAAACACTTCAATGTGTCAAAGCAGGATATCACGTTTTATTGAAGGAAAATTAAACTGAATTAAATTGACTAAGTGCACAAAATGTCTCATTTGAATTGAATCAACAAGAAGAAGAGCACACGCATCCACAAAAAGGTCCAAAGGGTGCAGAAACAAAAACAAGCAATAGATAAAAAGTCTAGTCTAGTCTGAAGAAAGGCAGCTGTGCTCGAAACATTACATTTTTGCTGAGGCTGGAATAAATAAGTTTTTTTTCTCAAGGAGCTCTTTGGTGTACAGATTTCCCTTTTTGGCGTTTGGGAAACTGGCTTTTACAAATCACTGATGTACTACACCCAAGTAACCAAGTATAATTCATATCTGTGCATTTTAAAATGAACAGTGCTAAACAAATTAGACCACCACCCAATCTAAGTTTTATACCACAGCTGCCTTAAATTAATAGTACTGGTAATTGCCAAGATCCCTTTTTGTTTCATGTAAAGGTTAATCCACCAGTATACACAAGCTCTTTAATCAAACTTATATTTTTAATGATAAAATATAAGAATTGTTTTCCATGAATTTTCTAATTTACTGTCTTACAAAAAGGCAGAAGAAATCTGAAACGCATAAATTTTTAAAATGTTGCATCCCCAAACAGAAAAATGTGTTTAGTTAGTGATTGAATGTCCAGTGTGCTGGCTCAAATGCACATTCATTCTATCTGCTTAATAAAGTTATTGAAGTTTTAAACAGGTTTTTGACAGGTTTCTAAAATATGTCTTGTTTTTATGATGGGTGGTCCAATTAATTTATTAAGCACTATATCTCCATGTGAAAATCTCTTGAATGTCATGTAAATGGGCAATGTAGTTATATCACAAAATAAAATAAAAAATTTCCCTTTAAAAAAAATGTAAATGAGCACAGCTTGGGCTGTAAAATGCATTATTGAATGACGTAAGGTTTCCATCTTAAATGTTTTACATGCTCAGCTAAAGTTTGCTAGAAATCATCAGTACAAAGCATCTGGACCCAATTTCCAAAACATTTTAAAGCTAAGTGGTCCTTAGTCTTCTCTGGCTGTGTGAATGATCCATTACATCAGAAATACTGATTAACCTTATTTTGAATCACAAATTTAAATAAAATCTTTGATTAAAATCTATCATTTCTTCTTAATAGTATATGATTGGGAAATATGTCACTGACAGGCAAATATCTTTTGTGATGTTCATGTTTTTCTTTTCGTCAGCCAGTGTTGACGGGTGTGGTGCACCTGGCTCGTTTTTGTTTTATTAAATCAATACGTGCATAACAATTTATTTAAACGTACTTATCATATGTTTCCTTTATATCAATTCCAAGCAATGCAGACTACATATAGGGTTAATATTTGGAATTTGGAACAAATAGCCTACTTGTGCCCATCTATGAAATACACGAGGGATAGTTTTGCTGTGTGCGTGGGATGTGTATTTCTGTATTACTTCTCCATGTTAGGTTTACATACATTGCAGCTTTTATTTGTGGTGCTACTGAACATAGAACAGAATTTAGATCAGGAAAAAATTCTTGATATGGATGAATTTCTAGATGGTATCTAGGATGAAAAGGTCAAAATCAGAGTACCACCATTTGTGTTGGCCCTGGTTGAATCACTGGCATCCTGGGTTCCTCAATTCCTTGGGTAAAAAGGACATTAATTTTCACCATTTTTTGGCATCAACATTTCCTCCTTGTTGGCTATTGACAGGCTTGTTCTGAAGCCATCTTATAGTCATCCTCATCTTCAAACTGGCTAACAGACTCTGATTAAGACGATTAAGACGCTATAGCTCAGCTGTTTGAGTAGGTGGACCATGTACTGAAGGCTAGAGTCATTCCCCCTCACTCTCCCCATCCTCCTGCCTATCTGCTCTGTCTCATCCATCCATTTTCTTACAATAAAGGCAAAAGACCTCATCTACTGAATCATCTTCCATATCTTCCTCTTGTAAAAGTACTGTGGTTCTCAGCATAGAGCTCCGTCTTCATCAGTAAGGAGAGACACATGCAAAGCCATTTATCTGTTGTGTCCCACCTCCAGTTTGCAGCTGGAATGGAACATAATATCGAATAGGTCCTGCAAAACTGTCAATGTGCAGGAATGAGGTAAGGTAGCAGACAGTTGTAAGTGCTTGACAATGATGGCAGCTTATAAAGGCAAAACACGCACACACAGGCATTGCAGAATCATTCCCGTGTGAAGGAAATGTGTTATGTTTTATTCACAGGAAATTAACCACGGACAAGGAATCTGAGCTTGAAATAATAATAAACCGCTGTTTAAAAAAAAAAAAAAAGTAAACACTGAAAACACCAACAGCATTAAACGAGCAGGAATCTCATCCTTCGTAAATCGATGACGTAGCAGTGATTTTCAGAATTTGCGGTACTCGGACAAATTCCCCTCTCGCGATTCTTCGAGAATTCAACCGGAAGTAAATAATGTTCATAGCGCGAGTGGCGAATAAGTAGCAATTTAAGCGTGGTTGCTACTTAATTCATCGAGCTGAAATCGCTTACAGACTTCAGAGTTAGCAGTTTCAACGTCAAGAGGCAGCAGACCTCCCCTTAACCAGTGTTTCGAAAATAAACACAGCAGGGAGGGTGGAGGAGTTGTGCAGCACGCTCGGGCCTGGAAAGACGTGTGCTAACCAAGCTAACTTTAGCCTGCGTTAACGCGGCAGCCGTAGCTAACGTGGATTTTAGCATCACAGCCTCTCCAAAGACCCCTGAAGCTTCTAGTATCACGAGCTAATGTTGGCTGCGCTTTTAGACAGATAAACAGCATCAGCCCTGCTAGATTTAAGTGTGGCGGTGGTAGGGGGAAAGCTCGGTTGGATCTAAAATGATCATTGAAAACCTCGATGCCTTGAAAACATGGCTGTCTGAAACCCTCGAGCCCATGTAAGTATGGTTAGCTATTAGCCAAATAACTTTGCTCATTTTTAGTTTAACCAGAGATACAGAAATTAATATAAAGTAAAAGGGTTGAATAAGGGTTGAAAAGAGTACCGGGAAATTTTACTCTGGTAAAATCTTCCTAGTTTATTCAAGTAAAAATCAATCTGGTTGTGAAAAAGTTCCCTGGTTAAAATGTACTCCGAGTAAACTGTACGCGTTACTTTTTTTTCTAAAAGGGCAAAGAAGAGGAAAACGCTTAGACTGTAATAATATGATGATAATATGCTGATTAACAATGTTTTATAATGTAACAAAATTGATTAAAGAACTTTTAGTCTATCAAAAGTGCCCTTAATGCACAAAACAACAGTAAACCCCTTTCCTTAAACTCTGCACCCTCTGCAAATAACCACAGGTCAGGTATGAATATACAACTCCTTTCCTCAGTATAGCATTCTAGAATTAACCAGATTAAAGAACAAAACTGCCACATTACGTATCTCTAAACTTACCACAGGAACATTAAAAAAATACATATCACACAAGCAGCCAGCTTTATAGAGCATAATAAGCAGCTGTAATAAAGCAAAACAACACAGATGCTGCTAATATGTTGTTAACTGTTAATTTCTGCTATCAGGTCTAGGAATAACTAAGTGAAGCACTGACTGAGTCAGCGTGGTAATATCGCTGGTATTTATATAATTTGAGCTTAAACAAGTCAAACTGGCAATTATCCAGCATGTTTACACAAATAACATTGACTTCCTGCCAATATCTGGTTACTGGCTGTTTTTATGGCATGTTTTAAATTCATGTCTGCAGTTAATTAACTTACCTGGATTTTGCAGTTTTTGTTAACAACTGTGTCCACAGTCTTAAGTAGATGAAAATAAAAAAATAAAGTTTTCCCCTTTCTTGGACTCAAGTTGATATGATCCCTTGAATATGGCCAAAGACTTTCTTTATTTTCAACTACAGCCTTGGGTGAACGTGATTTTAAGATTTGCATTTATTATTTCTTATATTGTTAATGGAGACTTTATTTCTTTACTCTATTCTTAAAAATAGACATATTTTGTCAGATTGAGTTTATGTATCTTATGGCCTTTTCTCTGAACTATTACAGCTGTGATGCAGACCCTTCTGCACTCGCCAAGTATGTTGTTGCATTGGTGAAGAAAGACAAAAGTGAAAAGGAACTTAAAGCTCTTTGTATAGACCAGTTGGATGTATTTCTTCAGAAAGGTAATTATGAAACTTTCATTTTACGACCCTTGTTACTTTTGTCATGTCATCCTGCGTGTTATTTGTCTGTTTTAAATATTACTCCATGATCTTTTTTCAGAGACTCAGCCATTTGTGGACAAGCTGTTTGAAGCTGTTAACAACAAAAGCTACCTCCCACAGCCTGAGCAACCACTCTCTGTGGTCAAAGTTGAGAAAGAAGAGCCGAAGAAAGATGAGGTTATCTTCTTTTAATGTCAAGAATATAAGAAACAGCCCCACTTTGGAGATAATTTAGTTTGGTTACATGCAGACTTACTAAAAAAGTATGAGCAGCCGCTCTCAATCTCTCTTAATAAACACCTTTCTTAAAGTTTCTTTTTTTTCTTTATTCAGCTAAATCGTGACGATGAACGAGACAAGAAATTTTCACGGCGAGTAAATCACAGCCCTCCACAATCAAGCTCTCGCTACAGTAGAGACAGCAGGTGAGTGCATTTGCCATTTCAATTTTTTTAAACAATTTCAGCATGTTTTGTCTTTTCACTCATTCTTATGTTCTTTGCTTATATTATCAGGAGAGGAGATGACCGCAAACGAGACGATCGCTCTAGGAAGAGGGACTATGATCGCAACCCGCCAAGGAGGGACTCGTACCGCGATCGCTACAATCGCAGAAGAGGCCGCAGCCGCAGTTATAGTCGTAGTCGAAGTCGCAGCAGGAGCTGGAGCAAAGACCGTATCCGAGACCGCGACAGAGAAAGGGACAGGGAGAGAGACAGAGATAGAGACAGAGATCGTGATCGCACCAGGAGCCGGTCCCTCAGCAGAACTCGGTCAAGAAGCAGGAGTAGAGGTCAGAACTTGATGAACCCTGGTTTTAAAAGTACCAAACATGTACATGCAGATGTTGAATTAGAGCTGACTTTTTTCTTTTGTACCTAGAACGAGATTCTGGAAAGTTGAAGTTTGACCATGACCGAGCGGACAGGTCAGAGAGTGGTGATGGCTATAACCCAGCTGCTCTTGTCTCCACTGCAACCACTTCACACTTCCCTGTGCCAACACTGAGCAGCACTATTACAGTCATTGCCCCCACACATCATCATAGCAACAACACCACAGAGAGCTGGTCAGACTTCCATCCTGAGCACCCTATGGATCGGGTCCCTTTCAATAGGGGACCCCCCCCTCAACAGAGGAATCGATGCCGTGATTATGATGGTAAGGAAAGATAATTGTCTTTTTTTTTTCTCATTAAATGTTTTTAGGTTTTCTATTCGGTTCTTGGTTGCTGTATGTCTGGTTGTTCTACATAGTTCTGGTTTCTTTTCCAGAAAAGGGCTTCTGCATGCAGGGGGACTTGTGTCCTTTTGATCATGGAAGTGATCCGGTTGTAGTGGAGGATGTCAATTTGCCCAGTATGTTGCCCTTCCAACCTCCACCAATTCCAGGTGTGGAGCCGCCACCACCCCCAGGCCTCCCACCGCCACCGCCTCTCATGAACCCACCACCTGTGAATCTTCGACCACCCGTGCCCCCTCCAGGTGCCCTTCCACCTAGCCTTCCACCTGTTGCAGGTAGAGATTCAGATAATAATTAAGAAACTTGATTCTGTTTTTATCTAAGACTTGGATTCAGGGTTTTTAAAAGTAGTAGTAATAGGTAGAATAGGTACAAAACTATTTTTAAGTTTAGGGACATTTTTAAGTAATCAAATTCCTACAGGTGTGCAACTAAAGCTCATTATAATTTGCTAAGTCATTGGTTTCTGATTTGTGTTTTATACTTTTAAGTACAAAATGATATATCTGTGCACAAAAAAGGTATTTAAGAGGTTAACCTTTGCTGTATCTGGCACAGGTCCCCCTCCTCCTCTTCCTCCACTGCAACCAGCAGGCATGGATGCTCCTCCCAATTCCATCACCAGCTCTGTTCCCACCATTGTCACTTCTGGAATGCGCTCCTCGCTTCCACAGCCCTCAGCTCCACGCTTCCCTTCTGGTAGTGGCTCTTATGTCTTTTGTAGCATATTTAATTTTAAATTTATAAAATCAGTTACTGTACCTTGTGCTGCCATTTGATGAGTCAAATTATCCTGTCCCTGCTAACCAGAGCACTATGACACAGATGTGTATAATCCCGAGGCCCCCAGCATCACCAATACTTCCAGGCAGATCTATCGTCACCGGGTCAATGCCCAGAGACCCAACCTGATTGGTCTCACTATGGGAGAGGTCGATCAGCCGCAGAGAGGTATTTTGAACCATTTGATTGTAATCTGCTTTTGTGAGCCACATGTGTTCATCTCAGAGTTAACCTGTCAGTGATTGTCCCATCAGACAAGATTCCCAACAACAGCATGAGAATTGTCATGGAATCCGATTCGAGGAAGAGACCAGCTGCCTCCCATGATGGAGTGCTGCTGTCCAAGAAACCTTGGTTTGACAAGTAAGAAAGCTTTTATTCTGTAGTGTGTAACAATAGCACATGTACAAAAGGGTTATATTTTGCAACCTTTAAATTTGTAAATTTTCTCTTCTCTGCTCAGACTCAACTTTAACAAACCCAACCACCAGGGCTGCCACAAAAGGGCTCAGTTCTCTCCTAACGCCAAGTTGCTTGTTCGGCAAATTCCCCCTGAGCTCAACAACATCAGCAAGCTCAATGAGCACTTCAGCAAGTTTGGAACCATCGTCAACCTGCAGGTCAGTTCCCAGATATGGAAGTCCCAGCTTTGATCATTAGTGGTTATTAAAATGCGTAACCCCTGTTACCACTGTTTAGTGCAATCAGATGCACTGTTCAATAGGTGGGTGACGTGTGAACAGTGTGCAAATGATTGCTGTCCCCTTGAGTGGCCTTGGTTTTCAGATTGTAATGATGTGTTGTGCTCTGCCTTTGGTTTTTACAGGTGGCCTACCAGAATAACCCTGAGGGGGCACTGATCCAATTTTCCTCTCCAGATGAGGCCAAGCGTGCCATGCAAAGCACAGAGGCGGTACTCAATAACCGTTTTATCAGGGTACACTGGTTCCGTGAGGATGGTAGTGAGGCCCAGGGCCAGTCTAAGTTACAGCAGCAGTCTCAGCTACAGGTAGCCACTGTTAAAGTTAACTGTCTCTCAAACTGTCCTCTTTACACAAGCAGCACATTCTGGCAGTATTTGCTTTTCTTGTAATTTTCTTTAAAATATCACTTATGAACAAGTGGATTCATAGTGATCCCTGGCATTAGTTACATAGATGTTTTCACTCAAGTGCAGAAGCACGCTAGCATCAGTAATCCAAGTTCCTCTAATGTCTTCAGGTTAAATGAGAATATACTGCAGTAAATTCACGGCTGGTGGTGATCTTTTAAGGTGTGAAATGTAACACCACCTTTAAGGTTTTTTTTGGGGGGGGGGGGGTCTAAAAACAAAGGCTTGGGACCCTACTTTT
>VUQK01003743.1:27536-49516 GCA_015106715.1 Bujurquina vittata | reverse complement strand
TTACAAACATCGTACAAAGAGCTACTTTTACTTTCTTACTTTGAGTAGATTTCAGAGCCTGTACTTTTTTACTTTTACTTGAGTAAAGAAGTTGAACCAGTACTTCGACTTTTACCAGAGTAGTTTTTAACACAAGTACTTTTACTTCTACTTAAGTACAGAATGTCAGTACTTTTGCCAGCTCTGGTGGTTTTGGCACCAGAGACAGAAACACAAACAAAAGTAAAAATTGCAATGCAAAAAAAAATGTAGACGTAATTTGAAATGTAGGAGATTTGGAAAAATTGTCCATTTGGTTTGCAATAAAACCAAACCCAAACCATCCAGCTGTTTGATCTAAGAGGTTAAATAAAAACTTGTGTTTGTTGTGTTTTTGTAAACTTGATTTGTGTCTTTGCAGTGTGACTTTAACATTGGGATTCATGGAGACTGACAACAGAACTGTGCTAAAGTTTTGAGTCATCTCTCATTTCTTTGTACACTGCTCAAAAATAATTAAAGGAACACTTTTTTAAGAAACATCATGTTCCGAACATGTTTTGAATCTTTTTGACTGGTTCAAGTTATTCACAAAAGCACCAGAAAATGCTTTTCTGAGCGAGAAAAGGCCAAAAAAACTCACAGGGCTCACAGGAGGGTGTGAAAGAGGGCTTTCTTTTTAAAAATGACAGGAGATTTAATCAGAGTAGTGCATCAAGTCAGGTAAACTTCTGGGATATCGATTAATTTAAGTAGCAGAGGCAGTTATTAATTAGTTTCAGCTGCTTTGGTGTTAATTAAATTAAAACTTTTACAGGTGGAGGCCACTGACATTTTTTCCTCCTGTCTAGTTTTGCATTTGGCTAGGGTCAGTGTCACTGAGGCCATACCCTACAACTCCTAATGGATGCCACATCAACATGTGGCATTGCGAGAAGGTTTGTTGTGTCTTCTAGCACAGTCTCAGAGCATGGAGGAGAATCCAGGAGACAGGCAGTCACTCTAGGAGAGCTGGACAGGGCCACAGAAGATCCTTAACCATCATCAGAAATCTGGGCCGAGTATCTTCTCCTTTGTGTGAGGAGCAACATGTTGAGCACTGCCTTACAAAGTGACCTCCAGCAGGCCACTGGTGTAAATGTCTCTGAACAAATAATTATAAACAGACTTCATGAGGGCGGCCTGAGGGCCCGACATCCTGTAGTGGGCCCTGTGCCCACTGCCCAGTATCATGGAGCCCGATTGGCAATTGCCATAGAATAACTGAATTGGCAGCACCACCACTGGTTCACTGTTCTTTTCACAGAGGCCAGCAGGTTCACCCTGAGCACATGTGACAGACATGAAAGGGTCTGAAGAAGCTGTGGCAAACATTATGCTGCCTGTATCATCATTCAGCATGACCACTTTGGTGGTGCAGCAGTGATGTTCTGAGGAGACATATCCATTGATGGACTCTACACTGCTGCAGTGGGTCCTGAGGTCCTCCTGGTGCATGATATTGCCCAGCCATATGTGATGAGAGTATGCAGGAATTTCAGGAGGATAAAGAAATTGATACCATTGATGGCCCCCACACTCACCGTACCTATATCTATTAGAACACCTCTGGGACATTGTGTTTTCATCCTTCCAACGCCTCCAGGTTGCACCTCAGACTGTCGAGGAGCTCAGTGCTGCACTGGTCCAGCATCTTGCCCAAGGATACTTTGGCATGCAGACTGGAGCTGAATCTTCTGATTAGCTGGTAACTTGCTGTCCCTCTTGAACTATGGCCACTCCAGTAAAGATGGCGTGACTGCAGCCACAGTAAAAAATACCTAGCATGTTCTTTTTTAAGCAGTCATTGAGAGCTGACATATTTTGAAAGAGTTCCTTTTATTTTTTGAGTATTTAACTCTTTACGGTGGACTTGAGCCAGACTTTCTGAAGGCCTTTCAAAGGTTTTCTTTTTCTTTATTTTTCAGTCCATTTTCAGTCCAGTACTCGTACCTGAGGATTTCCAGAGAAATGCTTTTCATTTGTTAAGTCCCGACACATGAACGAGTCAAGCGTAAAAAAGAGGGATGAACCCGTGTCTACACATAACATATTAATAGAAAAAATTATATTTCTTTAGATGAATTTATGATTAACAGTATTTGAAAGCCATGCCCTGGACACAAGATATGAGAGACCTGCATCTGAGACATTTTAAAGAAATTACAAGAAAGCTTGCCTAAGAGATTTCAGACTGTACTGAAGAATAAAGGTGGTCATATTTAATATTGACTGTTGAATATTTATTCCTAGGGGAAAAAAATTAAGCAATTAACAATGACTAAAGGTTTTTAAACAGTACTCTACAGTAATTGTGGTAACATTAAGTCCCCTCTTTGATAAGCACTGTTTTCATTACGTGGCAGCATTTCTGTGTAAGCCACTTTCATGTGTTTTCTAGGCTACATCTATAGGAACTGCACTGAGAAAGGATGGTCCGAACTCTATCCATCCTATGAAGAGGCATGTGAGTTTGCAGAGGATGAAGAAACAGAACCAGAGGTAGATATTTTTAGCTTTCTCATTCTAATTATTGTATATCCAAGTCTGGTCCCGCCTTCTACTGATATTAAGTGGATGGGTAGATGGGTAGCCAGGCCATTGTGAGGAAGATGGTAAAGAGATCTTAATGATCAGGTACACCCTTACTCCTTCCATAGGGAGTAAGAGGGTATGTAGCAGAGGCCCCACTAATAAAATGCACTTGATTAGTTGATCATCAGTAATTTGGGACTTCTACAAAAGCAGTTTACAGGTCCGGAACAGAACTGATGCACATAGGTTTTCGATTGTTTTTTCTACCTCTGCTTATTACTAATGTTTAGATTTCTCCAGGTTGGTCTCAGGTCACATCAAATGCAGCGATGTACAGTTCATAAAGACAAACATAAAGAAACAGAACGGCTTGTTGTCTCATCATCTTCTTGAGCACTTGGAATGATCTATTATGAATGCTATGAGTGAGCAGTAGGTTAATATTTTCTGACTTTGGCTTCTTTGGTTTCTCCCATGTGTCTTTTATTTCAGACAACATATTTCTCCAACTTGAAAAAGGTCTACACTGCCGGCTACGCTACCTCCCTCATCTCTCTTATATCAGCTATTTTTGTCTTCACCGTCTTCAGGTAATGCTGGAGGTCTCAATGACATTGTATAAAAGTGTGAATGAATATTTATCCAAATAGACTCAAAAAAAGACGTTTTAAATCTGATTTACAGGAAGTTTCACTGCACCAGAAACTACATCCACATCAACCTCTTCTTTTCCTTCATCCTGAGAGCGAGCGCTGTCTTTATCAAAGACACTGTCCTTTTTTCTGATGAAAACTTGGACCACTGCTTCATGTCTACAGTGAGTGTGTCATCCTCCAGCTCCATCAAAGGCTCCGATTTTGCCAGTGAAGGGCTTACATCATTTTACTTTAGAAAACCAGCGGTAGAATCAAAGATAGCGAAAACTTATCAAAAAGTGAAAATTTTGTGTGCAAGAAAAATCTTCAAAACGTTTTCAAAAAGTATTTGGATTGGAGCATCCATTCATAATCTTATAAGACAAAAACTACTGGAGACTTGTAAACTTTATATTAAGAAAAAAAGTAACACTGAAGCTGATAAATAATAATAAAAAAACTAAACTAAAATTTTGGAAATATTAAAAACTAGCTGAAAACAAAACCTGAAGACAAAATTAAGTGTTGGGGTTGTTAATTAAAACGAGTAATGCACTACACTTTACACTACTCTTTTTTAAAAAGTTCTGCATTCCATCCAACTATTTTCCTCTGCTCATCCAACCGAGGTTTGCAGAGGTGGAGCTTTTCCCACCCGTCACAGAGTGCGAGGCAGGTACACTCTGAGCAGGTTAACACAGAGAGACAGACGACCGTTCAGGCTCACATTCACCAGTGAAAAGTTAACCTAACAGGTATGTTTTTGGACTGTGGGAGGAAGCTGGAGTACCCAGAGAGAACCTGTCCAGACACATGGATAACATGCAAACTCCACATAGAAAGGCTCCAAACTGGCCAGCCTCCACAAGGAAAGTTCCCTTTGGAACCGAATTAATTACACTCATTTTTTTTTTCTACTCTGCAACAGTAGTTTATTAGTTTATAGTTTCTACAAGTACCTTACAATTACTAAGTAAAGCTACTGCAGAAAAAGGAGATAAAATATCCAAATTTCTGCTGAAATGTCTCTTTGAACTGGAGCTATAAGTTTGCTGCGTGTTTGCTTTGTTTGGTTTTCAAGACATGGACTCAGATGAGATTATTAAGTTAGAGAGCAGAAAGGAACAGGACTGCCATGCTGGGAATGGCTGCGCAAAGAGCCCGTGAGAGCATTAATGACGAGTGTTCCACTTCCAGGCTACCTGGAGTAATGGTAAGTGTGCCTCTTGTGTGGGTATGAGGGATCAGCACCAGTACATCACTGTCACTCCTTTATGAAGTTTTGAGGCAGAGAGTGTGAGTAATAGGAGAAGCATGAACAAGAGAGCCTGCTTTTTCCATCACAACAACAAAAACAAGTTTTAAAGAAAACAACAAGGAGAAAGATGGCTTTGGATGAGGAGATGGCACTACCAGGAATACGTCACGTATTAATTACTATCTGCCCAGAGGCATTAAATGACATCTACAAAAGGTTAACAGCTACCAAGTGAAGAAAAGGGAACCAAATGACATGAAAGTGTGGTGGAGACCAAACTAGAGTTAAGAGAAGAGTGAACACTGGACATTCCCTCTGATGGGCACAATCCAAGTGAGGATGGCGCTGTAAATGTAAATGTAAAAATGTACAGGGAATTAGGTAACAGAGGACTTTGCTCTCAGACTGCTAGCTTGCTTATGGCGCCAAGAATACTTAAAAGTACAAAAAGAAAACGCATTATTTGTCACTTACATGCAGTAAAGTTCAGTGTCTGCATTTAACCCATCACAAGATGGTGTAGCTTGAGAACACTCAGGGAGTAACCTGGTGGGTTAGAGTCTTGGTCAGGTGGCAGCCAGGTGATTCAAACCAGGGTCCTATTAGTGACGAACCTGCTGCTTCACCTCTAGGCCACCACTGGTGAGTGTGAGAGCCTTCATTTTGCCCCTGTTCGGTGGCGCCAGCTCCCAGTTTGGATGTGGGAGAGAGATGCCCCCTCTCTTTTTAAGATTAGGCTAAAAACTTTCCTTTTTTTATAAAGCTTAAAGTGAGGGCTGCATCAGGTGACCCCGAACCATCCCTTGTTTACATTCATGTCTTGGTTTCTTGGTGACATTTTAAGTATTACATTACACTAGCCTTTGTGAAAGTCCATTCTGCTGTGATTTATGCAAGACATTCAAAAGCCAATGGCTTTGTGGTGCATTGAGAGTGTGTCAGCCTTGGTGCCACCACTCTGATTGTATCTGCTCCCTGGACATCATTTCAGCTGCTAGCTGTTGCACAGAGCTGACGTTTAACTCACAGCAAAAGGAAAATACATTATGATCATTTTGAGATATACACAATGTACCAATTTAGCAAGACATAAGGGAATCCAAATCAAAAAAATATTTAATTAAACTGTAAAGGGACTAGCATGCTAGAATACCATTAATGAGAAAAAAACAAATAACCCAAATATCAGCAAGTGCCCATCTTAAGACTCTCAAATTCAACAAGTCCATTAAGACAGGGCAAGATTTTCCCAATTTAATTTATAAACGTCAATTAGGCATTAAAAAACCAATTTCCATTTTAGAATTGCACCAGAGCATTTCTGAGTGACATGGTGCCTCTGAATTCAAATCTGTGGGAGTATTCTGCAACGGCAAAGATGGTGGCAGAAGTAGAACCTCTGGGTTAAAGGAAGCAAACTTTTTTTCTTTACTTTTAGATTTGGCTAAAAATTTTAAAAAACATGGTTTGAATAAAATAAAGGGGTGGTGATTGAGGGGTGGTGAGTGAGGAGTGGATCTGTGAGCTCCTTTTGGAGGCCTGGCTGTTGATCGATCCTGGCAGACACACCTGCGTTACACCATTCGTCATCTACCTGGACATTAAAGGATTTTCACCCACTTTCTGCCAGATTATTAGAGTTACCAAAGTCATCCTTGGAATATCTGCCTGCAGCTCCATTTCTATCTCCTCTCATGCCGTGGATTCATACGGTACTTTGGCATCCTCATCACTCAGGCAGTTAAGTTGGTCTGCTAGTCTGTGTCTGTATTTGAGTCCTCTCACTCTGTTAATGACACGTGTTGTATTTTAAGATTTGAAACTAGCGACTGAGCCCATAAAGCGAACAGGAACGCAAAGGCATTTTCTCATCGACTTCTGTACATCTGGACATGGTTTTAAACTTACCCCCTACTGGCCATTAAAAAGAATGCTGGTTCACTTCCACAGTGAAACGTGACAGTCTTGTTTGGGATCAGGCAACCATTATTATAAACTGTATTTGTACAATTCCAGAAACATTATTAGACATTAGCTTCAGGAACAGGAAGATGAGACTGAACCTTAGTTATAACGAGTGTAAACACAACACATACCCATGTCTTCAAGCATTTGTGACAAGAATGGAGCTCTGCCGGTAAGATTTTAAGCTCTTGTGCTCTTTATCATTCTAAGCTGCCTTGTGGCTCATAAATTGAAGGTGGACGCTCTTATTATTGCAGTCCTTCGAGAGAAATAAGGCCCAACAAATATGATGTTCAGGGATTTGTTTGTTTTTTGTCCCACAGACATCCTGCAAATCAGCAGTGGTCTTCTTCCAGTTCAGTATCCTGGCTAACTACTTTTGGCTGCTGGTGGAGGGCATGTACCTGCAGACGCTGCTCGCGCTCACATTTGTCTTCCAGAAGAAATACTTTTGGTGGTACATACTCATCGGCTGGGGTGGGTGCCTCCCTCCATCACCGCTCCCTGTTTCCCTACGTGTGATTTTGTGCCTTTCATCTTGTTAGAGTTTCACTTTGACTATTTTCTTAATGATCAGGTCACTGTGTTTGTGCCTCCCAGGTCTCCCAACAACCATCATAACGGCCTGGATTCTCACTCGCAAGTTCTACGATAACAGAGGGTGAGCAGTTGCTGCAGGAAATCAAGGAAAGCATCAGATAATAAGACAAAATGCAAAAAAAGAAAAAAAAATACATGTCAAAAGACTTCATACTTAAATGTGTTATGTTGAATAATGAAACCATATATTTTGTAAGAGTGTGTTGCGGTAATCAGTGAACCCTAAGTTGTATTTTTTGGGGTGAGGTGTACAGTATCATGAGTCTGGAATTGGGTTTTGCTTGTCTAGTTTTTGCCTGTTGTGTGTCTCAGATGCTGGGATGACACAGATGTGGCCTTCATCTGGTGGATCATAAAAGCTCCAATAACTGCATCACTACTGGTGAGTACATAAAAGAAGGAGCCATTGCGGGATTATAAGAGTCCTCAATCTTGGCTTGGTCCTGCATTTTGACTGTGGCTGCTATTGCAGACACTTATCTTGAGTTCACATTAGAAGCAACAATAACAAGTCACGGTGAGTTGATTCATATCCTACGCGGAAACCTGGCCAGTACACAGAAGGTCAACGACCAGTCAGAATCTGTCTGGTTCGCCTGCTCGTGTGTTTGGTTTGTTTTATTGAGAGGATTGTTACAGCTCCCAAAACCCTGCTGACTCTAGAATTTATTTTATTTTATGTTCATATTATCACACTCTCTTTCCAGTGTTGTTAAATGCCTTCATACCGTGGCACTTGTTGCAGTTTATTGCCTCAGTTTTTGGTGTGCGTGTGTGTGTGAGGTGACGGTGGGGGTGCAAATTCTCAGTTCTTTCTCATATCATTTGCCTTTTCTGTTGTTCACCACTGGGTGTCACTGGAAGGACACTGCATCCAGATCCCAAACCTGCCCTTGCACATGCTCAGTCAGTAAAATTCTACCTGATTTTATTTTTTTTTCTGAGCTCCTTCTTTAAGGTTATCTACTCGAGCAGCTTCCAGCATTGCTATTTTTAGATCGCTCCATGAAAGTAACATTCAGACCACATGTGCATGCATACAGTATTTGCACTTTCATTAATAGCCTCAAACTCAAAGAGCAAACATCAGCATCCCTACAAAACCAGATTTGGGCCATCATCATTGGTGATGTAAAATGGTTCTCCTCATATGATCTAGAAACCAAACAGCAGTTTTCAGTGAAAGCTTTCAGTCCACAGTGCCCAAAGCCGGTGCAGTTGGGCTATTCAGCAGTCGTCGGGTGTGTCCCATCCAACTCCTGCACAGTGGATTGAAATGACAACTTTTTCTTAGTGCCTACTCTACTCTCTGCTACATCGTCTTCTCAAAAATGAAGTTGAAGTTGAAAGGAGGATGAGGATAAGATGGGAAACATTAAGGGAAAAAATAAACTTACATAAATAGTAACTGGAACTAAGCACTTAAGACTGAAAGGAATAATACCAAGGTTCAATGTAAACTAATAACCCAACATGACAGGGCATGCTGTTGTACTGGCAGATTAAACAACTTGGTGCTCCTCACTTGTTTCACGTAGGTGAACTTCATCATCTTCATCAACGTAATCCGTATTTTGGTCCAGAAGCTGAGGTCTCCTGGTGTTGGTGGCAACGATACCAGTCACTTCAAGTGAGACAGAATAAATACTGCTCCATGAGAATGCAAAAAAAAAACCAGATGTACAGTCACAATGAATAGTATATTTGCATTTATTCACTGTGTGTGTTTTGCATGTGTGTGCAGGAGGCTGGCCAAATCCACTCTGCTGCTCATTCCTCTGTTTGGGATGCACTACATGGTGTTTGCCTTCCTGCCAGAAAACACAGGGGCAGAGGCTCGAATCTTCATAGAGCTCGGCCTGGGATCCTTCCAGGTAAAACACAAAACGCACATCAACATGTAAAGATGAAAAGAATAGATAAATGTCATGAATATGTAATGAGTAACAGTTTTGTGTTGCATTTGTGTATTCTGAAGGGGTTTGTGGTGGCCCTGCTCTACTGTTTCTTGAATGGCGAAGTAAGTAAATACCACACAACATGGCAAGACATTCTTGAGGATTAAGATTTCTTTTGATAAGGTCATACTATTCAGATTTGTTGATGCAGTTCCATGCAGGTGAGGTTATGAAAATTACTGTTGTGATCAAGGTTATAATCGTTCTGGATTTTACATTAGAGTTTTAATTAGTTTGCAGAGTGGTTTTGCTCATTTTTGTTGGTTTTTGTTTTGGGTTTAATGCTTAGATTTAGTTTAGTTTTCATTAGTTCTAGTATTTTAGTTTTTTCACACTATATTTTTCAGGTGCAAGATTCAAGTTACAAGAGTAACTATTGTATTATAAGAACTCAACCAATGATGCCATGCCAACTTTTCACAAGATGCAGCATTGTGTGCTAAATGTGTGTGATGCTGAGGACATACATGAACATCATACGACATCAGCAGGGAGAAACATAAAGAAAAACCTAAACTCTACAATAAACTCCCAACAAACTCCAGCGTCTGTGCAGTAGATTATGCAGCGAGTGTTTGACAAAAACAAAAGGAACTCTCTGAGAGAATCAAAGCTCATATTCATCTTTTCAAGATTTTATGTGTTTGTATTTGTTTGTGTCACACTGTGGTGTGGAGGTCCCTGTTTCAATAAAAAAAAAATGCACCGATGCATCCTCCCGCTTGCGGTGTATTAACCAGCGAGCAGTTATTTTTTTGGTGAAAACGGTGCATTATGTTTGTCACCTTGCTGCGTGGCTGCGATGCTGGTTCTTTGTTGGAGCTCCTCAGAATCTAGCTTGGTAGTATTCACTAATTAATTTTCAGCGCTGGGTCTTTGCGGGACCTATATACGCAACCTACGTAACTGGTCAACGTGTGAACTGCATTGTGTGTGTTTATTACTTTGGGGTTGTGTGCTGGCGTTTTACCTGCGGTGCCGGCCAATAGAAACAAAAAATACTCGGACTTTTTCCCTCCGGGTCCTCACTCTTGCTGCAAACATATGTGTCCCTCTGGGGTTTTTTTGTTTGTTGGTTTTTCACTTGGTTTATCCACTCCCCTCCACAGTTTCAGCAGTCTCCCTCCAGGATTTTAATGACATTTGTGAGTCCTTATGTTGATATTTTGATTGTTATCCCTGAGTGTTATTCTCTCACTGTTAAATTCAAAAGCTGTGGTGAAAAGTAGCCAGAAATGCACAAGAGGACTTGACAGTGCTGAACAGACCAATCACAAATGTTCCAGGCTGCGGGGACCTGATGGGTAGGTGCCTTTTCTCAAGAGGTGCACGTTATGTTACGTTGTAGGTTCAGAGGGATTTCTGTAGTCGTCTCATGCGCGTGCTCGGGTGGACTTTGACGGTGGGATTTTTCCACTTGAGAAGTGTTCCACACAGTTTGTCATCATCCACAACAAGACGCTTTCCTCTATCTTGCCTCACACTCAAAGAAATCCCGTATGGGACTCTGCTGCTTTCTCCCAACTTTTGCTGTTGCCATTACTTTGCAGACTTGCATTGTGAGCACACACACACAGACACACACTTACACAGTGAGGTGCCGAATGGCGCCCCCAGCTAAAACTGCTACAGCAGAAAAAGATGTTTTCATATCAATCCACAAGGCTTTTAAATAAACTGACAAGCATGAACATGGAGGGCATTTTATCTATAATTTCCGTACATTTGATTTAGTTCTATAAACAAACAATACAGTTTCAGTTGTCATTTTTCAATTTTAGGTTTCTTTATGTTGTTTGTTTTTGTTAATGATAATAACCTTTGGGTGATGTCTGGACTCATATTGAGATGAAAAATCGACCATAATAAATACCTTGACCTCAAACAGAGGTGATTCGATTTCCAATGAGATTAAAAGTGCAATGAACAGAAAAGTTGGGGTTGTTTATCAAAAACATAACCACGATAACATGAGAAAATTTTGTGGTGTTTGATCACAGCCCCAAATCAGTGGCCCAAATCAATGAGATACCTAATCAAACTTATTGAAAAGATTTTTTTTTCTTTTAAGCAATTGGTTATTTTAATTTTCTAATACATAATTTCTAATAAAAAAGGGGCTTCAGGTGCTGTTATTTATTTCATTGTCTGTTTAAAATCAAATTTAATTGCGTGACAATCAGTGTTTTTGTGCTGACTGTACAACTCTAGAGATTTTCTTATTTTTTTCATTTAAAGGCTGGTGAAACTGCCTCTTTTTTTGGCTTTGATATCTCCATCGATGACGCACATCAGAGAATATTAAACAAGACAATGCATGCTGCAAGACAGCAGCCACATTCATATGTGGAAAGGCTGTGCCCACTTCAGAGCAGGCTTACGTGGGGTTTTTGGAACCACTATAAAGCCCATTCTAATGGCTGGTCTTCACAAAGACAGCGTTTAGAATTGTAACTTTTAACTGAATTATTTATGGCAGAGCACAACCTCTCTATGCTTTTTTTTTTTGTCTCTTTGTCCTCAGCCCCCAACAACCAGGCTTATAATAGTTTTGAATTTGACGTTATAGCTTAGTTTTAATTAACTTTTACTTTTTTCTCTATTTCAGTTAGTTTTCAGAGTGGTTTTGCTCATTTGTATTAGTTTTTATTTTTGGTTTAATGCTTAGTTTTAGTTTAGTTTTCATTATCATAGTCTGTCAGGCGCAAGTTTCAAGGTGTAATAGTGACTTGTGTAATAAAAACTCAACAAAAGATACAGTTTAAAAGATTGTATTCAACAACCAACTGTTCAAAGAGAGCAGCATTATGTGCTAAATGTGTGTGTAATATTAAGGACACCCATGAGCATCAACAGGGAGAAACAAAGAAAATCAAACTAAAACCCAACAAAGTCTACAATAAAGTTCAGTGCAGTAGATTAGCAACACCTACATGTGGTGTTCATCATCAGAACGCAACAAATGTTTGACAAAAACAAACTGAACTCTTTGAAGGAATCAAAGATCAAATCCAGCTGATGTTGTCCACCACATGAAGCTGCTTCTGTTTTGGAGCTGCTCAGAGAGCTAGCTTGGTTAGATGCTTGCAGGGTCATTGTGGAGCCTACGCAAGTGGCAGACATCGTTCCGCATTTGTGCGTGTGTAGCTGGATTATGTGTGTTAATTATCTTGTGGTCATGTGCTGGTGCTGTCTGGGACTTTTTTTTTGGTCCTTGCTCTTTGTGCTCAGTTTTTTGTATTTGTCCCTCTGTTTTATCACTTTCTTCATTCCCTCGCATCCCTTTCGATAGTTTCTGCTGTCTCCATCCAGGAATTTGCAGACATTTATGAGTCCTTATATTGATGCTTTGATTATTATTCCTAATTATTCTCTCACTGATAAATTTAAACACCATGTGGAAAGGTTGCTGGAAACGCACAAGAAGACTCTGCAGGGTCTATCACAATGTGTGTGCTGCGTGCACTCAACCTGTTGTTACATTTCTCCAGAGGTGCACATCAGGTTAGGTCGTAGGCTAATGCATAGGTTCAGAGCAGTTCTGTAGCCGCCTTGTGGACACTTCTCAGGTGGCTTTCATACTCAAAGAAACCCCACATGGGGTTACTTTGTGAACAAGCGCAGTGAGCAGACACACATGCAGATAAACGCATACGTGCACGCACATGGGGTGGCTGTGGCTCAGGAGGTAGAGCAGGTCACCCACTGATCGGAAGGTCGGTGGTTCAATCCCTGGCTGCTCCAGGCTGCGTGCCAATGTATCCTTGGGCAAGATACTTAACCCCAAGTTGCTCACCGACGCAAGCGTTGGAGTATGAATGTTAGCTAATTAAAAAAAGCGCTTAGCTACATATGGAAGTGCTTGTATGAATGTGTGTGAATGTTAGCTAATTAAAAAAAGCGCTTAGCTACATATGGAAGTGCTTGTATGAATGTGTGTGAATGTTAGCTAATTAAAAAAAGCGCTTAGCTACATATGGAAGTGCTTGTATGAATGTGTGTGAATGTTAGCTAATTAAAAAAAGCGCTTAGCTGCATATGGAAGTGCTTGTGTGAATGAGGTGAATGTAAAAGTGCTGTGTAAGCGCTTTGAGTGCTCAGATAGAGTAGAAAAGCGCTATATAAGAGCTAGTCCATTTACCACATACGCACAAGCTAAAACTGCTAATGGAAAAAATTATTTCATATCAATCCATGAGGCTTTAAAATAAAACAAACCTGAAAACAAAGGTAATTTTATCTTTCAGTAAGTTTTAGTTAGTTTTGGAACCCCACAATACAGTTTCAGTTATTGTTTTTTCCTTTTAATCATTTTTATTTATCTCGGGTAACAAAAATATTTTATTTCAATTAAAATTTTTGTTATTTTTTTTGTTTTTGTTAACAATAATAACCTTGTCAACAATCAAGTTACAGTCAACTGCCACTAGCCCTAAGCTTGGTCCTGAGGTCTTCTTCCCACGTTACCAAATGCCACTCAAGGGGTTGTTTGATTTAATTTATTAATTAATTATTTATTTTTTTTGGGAGGGGGGGGTCTTTAATATTGTAGGGTCTTTCTTTTACAATTTAAAGTGCAACTGTTGCTGTGGATTGGTGATATAATTGAATAAACTGATAAGATTGCAGGAATCTCACAATCTAGAGGTGCCTAAATACTGAGGAAACGAACACTAGAGTGGCAGCACCAGAGCAGAGACCTGTAGTGTCTTGAAATAATTGTTTTTTGGATTATTATGCTTTACTTGATCAGAAATATTTTTATATTGTACATGTATACTTAAAAGGCTAAAAAAACAACAACAAAAAAACCAAAAAAAAAGAAAGAACAATTGGAAAGCAGGTGCAACATGTCTCTCCCACATCTGAACATAAATGTTTGTTTTCTGTTGCAGATTTATTCTTATCTTCATCTTGTCTCTTGCGTTTTCAGGTGCAGGCTGAGCTCAAGAAGAGGTTTTGGAAGTGGCAGACTCAGAGTTACCTGAGATACAGTAAACGACGACGTACGCTGTTCACGGAAAGCAGCACGGTCACTCAGATCTCTGTGCTGGACAAATCCAGCCCAAAAGATCAGCCAGGCTCTGAGACACAAGTCCTCGGCCACACCCTCACACAAAGCAATGTGTCGGCTGTGTGAGAAATGACCGACAACACAGATAATTGTGTCCTTTATTGCAACACGTGCCCAGTTAGCAGAGACTAAACTACAGAGCCTGATGGTTGAATTTTTGAGGTACTTCTTAATTTGTATGCTACATAAGTGTTGTAGTTGTTGTGTGACTTGTAGGCTTACAGTACACCAAGTCTAACTTGAGTTCAGCTCATTAATTCAGAAAATCCCACTTTCCCTCATGATGACACTGGTTATAGTGTTGGCAAAAAGAGAGGTCATATTTTCTGTTATTTATGTTATTTTATTTATTTTTTTGTTTATGCTCCGGGGCCCCTCCTCCACATCTTACTCACAGCCAGCGAATTTTTCTCATATTTTAAAAAGCACTTACAGTATATCACAAAACCATGTCTTGAACTGCTTCGTTTTGTGGGTAAATGCTGAGGTATTTTGCTCATATTATTTCCTGTTCACCTGCTCTTAAAGGGAAATTGGCAAAAACAAAATACATATTTCAAGAATCAATTTTACACCATTTAAAAATTCATTAAATTGGGTTGCTTCTTTTCTTTTAGTCATCAGTAGCTGTACAATATACTTAAATTCCTTTATTTGGTATGCTATGCTCATTTCTAGCTTCATAATTGTATATTTGGACAATACTCTAGAGTATACTCCAACTTGTACAACATTACTGTTTTAATCACTACATTGTCTGAGGAAGTAAACAAAAAGACTGGCTAAACAGTGTTATCACTCAGGCTATGTGATAACTGTATATAAAAGCTGGACATAGCTTTGGGGTCTGGGGAAGTGCTTTAAATTTGTTTTGTTTTCCTGGCCAGCAGGGGGCCTCTCTGGTTGCAAAAAAAGACTAATTCAATTCAGTTTAATTCTATTTAGTTTTTTTAGCACAAAATCAGAAACAACAGTTGCCTCCAGGTGTTTTACATTGTACGGTACAGAACAGTTACACGGAGAAAACAATCAGACGACCTCAGGGAGGGGCAGCCATCTGCTGTGACCGGCTGGGCTGAGGGAAGGGAGACAGAACAAAAGAGACACTGTGGAAAAAAGACAGAGATTAATATTAAGAGTATTACTGTATAAAAGTCTTTGAGAAAAATTGCCTTCAGCTTCCTTTTCTGGGGATGTCCTGGGCTTGTTTGCTAGTTTCTTGTCATGTTGAAAGCAATGAAAAATTCTTTTTGTAAGTTGTGGTTATTGGTAGAGTTAGTTATTTAGGATGTGCTCATTGCCAAATGACCCGTAAGTTACTGGTGTCCTCCAGTTCAGTCAGATCCACCCCTCACTCGTCACCCAAAACAACAATATGGCAACAATGAAAACGCTCAGCTCAAGGCTTCATGATAGACCTTCACTAACCAGTGGGTGATGTCATGGTGCTTATGTTCATCTTTTATATATAGTCTGTCGTGATGACAGGTAAAGATTGGTCTGCATGTAAGCAAGAAAGCCTGAAAGGTCCTGTATACATGTTCACTCTGGCATTTAAGAGCACCAGTGACCAGTGATGAATGGTGTTTTGAAAGTTGGGCATTCTACAGTCATGGCCAGAAGTTTTGAGAATGACACAAATATTATATTTGCACATGAGCTGCTGCCCTCCGGTTTGTATGTGTGTTTGCCAGATGTTTGTATCACATACAGAAATATAATTGCAATCATATTGTGAGTAACAAAAGCTTTTATTGACAGTTAGAATGAGGTGATGCAGCAAGTCAATATTTGCAGTGTTGCCCTTCTTCTTCAGGGCCTCTGCAATTCTCCCTGGCATGCTCTCAGTCAACTTCTGGACCAAATCCTGACTGATACCAGTCCATTCTTGCACCATCAATGCCTGCATTTTGTCAGCAGTAGCCTTTGTGGACATTGATATTTGTGTCATTCTCAAAACTTCTGGCCATGACTGTATTGTAATCCTGTTTCAGAGACAAATGTATACACACACATTGCACAGTGCACTTGTGCACATCTGGAGCACTACACTGTAAAAGGTATTTATTGTGAAATGATTGTTTTAATGTCTTTGTGTGTATGTAAATAGACCTCAAATAGAGTTTACATATATTTTATGAGGTTACAGTTTGTCTGATTTCTACAACCACCACGCTAAATGGCCTTCTTACTATAGTAAATAAATGATAGTTTGAACAAATTTGAGATTCTTAAGTTGGTGTTTACATTCAGTATTTTTGGATCATGCTTTACATGCTTAGTTTTATTCTTATATGCTGTATTATTACAAAATAAAAAAAAATATTTGTGGATATGTTTGTTAGCATAGTTACTATTTGCTAAGCTAATTGCTAGTGTTAATGCCAGCACTAAATCCAGAACGTCTTTCCTCTAAGAAAGACCTCTGAGTGATGCTGCTTTCAGCGTGAGTGCCGATTCGGTATCCCACATTGTCACTATAGAAATTAAGCATGTATGTAGAGCGCTCACTGCATACATATGTGTACATGTGTATACAGACACAGTCTTGTCCATGTAAAGATATATAACCATAATCAGCTACTGACCAAGATAGTGCCTTCCTCTTGCAGTGTATCTCAGTGTTTTCCAGCAGTTCAGCTGGATTGTAGGTTTGCATTCAAACCGTGTGACCCAGTAAGATTGTGATGTTGTACCACATGCTTTTGCTGAGCAGTGTGATAAATGTGCTGCTTTGTTGAAAATTGTGCACTTAGGAAGTGAATTTATATTCTAATGGATTGAAAAAGCTGTTTATGTTGTCTGGACTTTGTGCTTTAGATTGTTTTCTTTTACACTAAGGGTATGCACTGTGGGGGGTTTTTTCTCTTGAACTTATAAGTGTGATGTAAATATTATTTCTCTTGCAGGTTCCTGTTTACTACATGAATGCAAGTTTCTGGTTTGTTCTTTACTTTGTTGGGCAGTGGGTAACACAGTATGAGGCTGGTCACTTCAGGCAGTTCACAAAGTGAAGTTCAGCTGCAGGCCCTGCAGATCAGCTGATGCCTCAGCTGATACCCTTCTACACATCCAACGGGCAAATCTCGTACAGGTCATATTATTTCAGCTGCAGTTCATTTCAAAGTTTTTTTGAGCCGCCAATTCCCAACAAAATTCATCTCTCAGCCTCTTTTTGGGCCACCTCCACTCTAGCTACTCTTTCTCATGCTTGCGTCACGTTTAATGTCATATCTCAGGCTTTTAATCTGCATGCATGAAAGGTGCCAGAACAGAGTCATACCAAATATAAACAAGTGCATTTGGTGATAGTGGACCTGAAATATTATCATTTATACTTTTTATATTGCCATTGGCCCTCAAACCTTAATCCTAGAAGAAGTTGGGTATTGTGAAAAAACACACAGGGGAGGGCTGGTGCCACCCGCTGACCCCCCTTTGGACATGGCCCTGGTTAAAACCTGGAATTCTCAGTTATGATGTGAGCCGTATCATATTAACAAAACTGAGCCAGCAAGTTAAAAACATTTATTGTTGATACTTCCATAATGTACAAAAAAAAAAACCCTTCCTAGTGTGTACACCAAAAAGAAAAGGCAAAAAAAGAAAGAGAGAAAGTGGTAGCATGTGCAGTCAGAGATCAAATAAAAAGGAGCTCATGAGCAGACAGAAGCAGACTCACAGCAGAGTGCTTGAAATTTTACATTCAGCCATCAGCACAGATTGAACCCCATATTTTTTATACCAAAAAATCAGTACAATAAAGCAATTTAATAGACAACGTCTGACAAAAAGGAAACACATTAAATACCAACATTCTTCTCATGCTATGCAATAAAAAAAACATGAACACAGCAGTTTCTATGGCACTATACCTTTCCTCATGTCTGTGAACAGTAACATTCAAAGGAAAAGTATTTAATGGGTCCTAGAACAGAACTACAATCTGATAAATCATTCACAGTTGAAACCCAATATCTGTGTTATAGCTTATTAATTGCCTCATCCACTCATCGGAGTGGCTTTTAAACAAGGACACGGCTCAGATTCCCTTAACGGCCTGAGAGCCCGACCCTCCCTGGTGATTACGTCTGCTGGTCAAATGAGATCAAAACATTTTAACGCACATGCATCAGCCTATTAGAGTACAGAGGCATTACAGGAGCATTTATACTTTTAGCAAACACAATCACCATTTGCAAAAAAATAAAATCAAAATATGAGAACAATCACAGCGCAGTTTTTAAATGACAGCGATTCACGTTGAAACTTTGTTTGCAGAGTACAACAGGCAGCTTGTTTCTGTCTCGCACATTTACACTGCAAGTTTATTTAGTCACAAACTTTAGCTACACGTCTTTCAAACACTTCAGCTAACTACTTCATAAAAACAATAGGTTCTTATAGTAACAGCAACATCTTTGTCTGACATCAACATAGTACTGGCAATATAAGGCTCCAATGTTAACACTAAAGGAAATCATAAATAGATGATCCAAAGTTGGCCTGGGGAGATTGTCAAAATGTTGTGATGACTTCAACTGAAACAGAGCAGAGGTGTGATTGTCCAGCCCTTTTGCCATATGATACAGGCCCCCCTTTATGGCTGCTGTAGCATCCGCACGGGTATTATTGCAGGACAGACTAAACGCATACACAGCAGATTAGCAGGACAACACAGTTTCTGGTCAGCCCTTCTTTTCTCTTTGATTTTGACTTGTCCGGACTCCCAGAAAGTATGGATTAGGCTATTTGCAGGTCCAAAGACGTCTTGGGCTTAAGTGGAAATTACACTTTTACAGTTCCAAATTTTATCCATGCAATTTTATCATGATAGAAATGAATACACAATATATAGAAACTTTCAGTAGATGAAAAGAACCACAGCTTTAATTAGAGGTTAATCTGGGCCCAGTCTTCCCAATAGGCCTGAGTTTAACCTAAACTTTCACAAGTGCATCGTCCAGGGTTAAGCCTGGGTTTTAGCCACATGCTAAACAGAGTAGAAAGGTAAAACTATAGATGTTACCTTTCAAATGGAGTTCTGTAGTTATTCTGGTATTACAGTTTTAGTGTTAAAATGTTTTATTTTTTCTATTTGGGTACTCTGATTAGGCAAAAATTCTAGGAGATAGGTTAGATATCACCTAAACTTAACCGCCTCTAACCCTAGATTAAATCATGACTAACGTGGTGGATGTTAAGTGTTTTTTCCTTTCTCATTATTAATCTGCCTATAATATTCAGTATTGTTTATTTTTCCAACAAATACCGAAAAATAATGAAATACTCCAAGTTCAAAGACATTTAGTTTATTAAAATACTGAAACAAGGGAAAGAGTTCATTAACTTATGTATACTGATACATAAGTTAATGAACTCGTTCAATATTACCGACTGACTAACTACATTTGATGTCTTTACAGGCCAAATTTCTAAGCTCCACAATTACTTTTATTCTTGAAAACTATGACAGAAAAAGATTAATATTTTCTAGGATTAGTTTTCAGCCTCAGTGTTCATATATGTCTACAAGTTATTTTAAGACATTAAAGTTTACTGTATAATTTCTGTTTCAGTGATTTTGTTTTTCAATACTTTATCGTTTTAATTAGTTTGGTTTTGGAAAAAATGTGATATAATAAAATTGAACTAAACTAAGACGTTGTAATTTTTTCTTCTTTAATAACATTACAAACTATAACTCATGTAAATTTTCTGGAGATAGAATTGTTAAAATTTATATTAAAGATATTTTTTTTGTACTGGCCACTGCAAACCAACAAACAAACCCATTACACTTTCACCACCAGGGGCAGTATTTAACAGTGAGTGCGTAGAGATGTATTTGCTTTTAATATGCGCTAGTCTTTAAATATTTACTATTTCCTTTTTAGCCCTATCCCCCAATCCTCTTACTCAAGAAATTGCGCCTTTTGTCAGCCCCCGTTATAAGAATACTTTTCCAATCACTTTCCTGGTTACATATTGATTACATATTGGTTTGCTGTACCATCTTGTGGTATGAGGTGGAATTACACAAAAGTGCCGGCCATACTTTCAGCTTCAGTTGCTATCTCTTCAACACAAAATATATGTTTTTGGGCATAAAATCAGCGCAATTGTTCCTTCACATTCTACTTTAGTTTATTTGAAAGGTTTCAAACCACTTTAAATGCAACAATTTACAGTAAACCATATACCTTTACAATATCAATATGATAAAAAAAACTTTTTTTAAAGGCTGAATTCCTGATTTACTATATGGAGCAATGGCAGTGACAAAGCATTAAATGATTCCTGAACACATAAGTAATATTGTAAAATTATTTTAGTTATAAAAGAAAACAACTAATTCAAAACAAAATAATTCTTTAGCTTTAAAAATTAATTAATTTTTTAATTTTATCTTTCAGGGTTCCATACAAGACGTCTTTTTACCTGTAAATCACCAAAATAATATTTATCACGTGACTTCAAACAGCTGATATGAAGAACAGCTCAAACAATACAAAAACACACTGAACCCAGGAGATGGTGTAATTAGCAAAAATGTATTATGCTAATCAAATAATTTAGTCCATATCTGAGCTTTAGAGATCCAGTTTGCCATTTTGACACAGTTCAGACATTTGTCATATTTAATAAATGTTTAGAGTTTAAGTTTGTTTTTTGTTTTTTAAGCAGACGTGCCTTTTTTTATTTAAAAAAAATTAAAAATAAAGAAAAACCCTTTCTGGCTAATGAAATCTTTTGCTGTCCAATAATTTCTCATTTCAGCAATAAAGGGAAAAGTGCCCACTGAAAACAGAAAAACACTTCTTAGTATGTACATGATGTAGTGCACTGGACACTGACCCTTGTATTTAATGTCATTATGCTGCAGCACTGCTTTAATGACAACACAAATTTGTCGTATTCTCTGCTTATCCTTAAAGACGTTTTAAGGATTTTGAAGGCCTCCGGGGTTCTTAAGCATTATAAAAGCACTTTGCAGAACCCTTCTCTTTGCAGTTTCGTTTTTTGACAAAGAAAAGACAAATTGTGTTTTATTTGAACTCATCAACAGAACTCAAAATTTGTGCTTAAAGGCACTTTTTGAAGACACAAAGTAGGGTTAAACATCAGGATTCAGAGGATGGCTGAGTCGGACCAAAAGTAAAAATCTGCAGTGACATCAGTTGCAAAGAGAACTTTGCAAGCAGATACGGCCGTGCAAATACTCAGTGACGAGTTGATTTGTTTGTCTTTGGAATAAAAAAAAAAATTTTACCATCTCAGTAAAGTTAACATCCACCTCGGTGTGCTTGTCTTTAAGAAGAAATGAGCGCAAACAGCACCAGAAACAAAGAGCTGCTGAGAGGGAGAAGAAACCATTGATCAAAATGATTCAGACTGATTTTTCAAAAGGTCCTTTGTCAGGGAAAAGACCAGCAAAGGTTTTTAGCCCAAAACAAAAGAAGTGCTGTGATGTTGCTCATGGTTTACATCTCCACATAGACCAGTATAGCGAGGATTGGGACGTCCTGCAGGAGGTTGCAGAGAAGACACATAGAGCACACTGTCTCCACTGCAGCCTGATAAACACTAAAAACCATCCAATTAAAACACTGAATTTTCACAAAACATCCACATGGACAATAAAATGCTGTTTCATGCAAGCAACTGAATTCATAACATTTCAGTCGTGTGTTCATTTTCATTGACATTTTCTGTACTACCGGCTGTTAAAACTACAGATGTGCTGACTGCATAAGTGTCTTCTCCTCGGACCTTTGAGTGCTGAGATTTAAAACATGTCTGTTTGTGGTCGTATTCAGCAAACGTCAGCACTCATCTGGAGTTCAACATCTTTTTTTTTACTTTTTTTTTTTTTTATTTTTTTTTGGTATATTACATAGAATCATGTCCATCTAATAATCTAGTAAAAACTGCTT
>VUQK01003742.1:17480-38404 GCA_015106715.1 Bujurquina vittata | reverse complement strand
CTTGGTCATAGTCAGATTTGCTTGTTATGGATGATGTAACAGAGGGCTTGTAAAAATACTGAGGAAAGGAATGTCCAGCATGATGAGACATTGGCCTAAAAAAATTAATGTACAAAATACACATATAAAAAACGTAATAAGTATGATAAGATTCTTCAACAAGAATACTTATACATGCTCAAAAGTACAGTCAAAAATAACTTTTTAAGCCCTGATATCAGCCCTAATATATGCACATAAGTATTGCTCTACGATGCAATACCTGCCAGTTGTAAGAAATATTCTCACCCTTCCACAGTTTCTAATCCAGTTCTAAAAGGCAAATAAAGATCAAGACGACACAATAAAGATAATATAATAAAACAGCAGTGATAGAGAATTCAAACAATTGGCTCAACTGACATTCTTCAGCAAATGGTGTCGATGTGAATTCTGCAGCAGCTTCTTCAGGATGTGGATATATAAAATGTGAATATACAAAATATCCAGGACAGGACACATAGAGGAGATTTACTCTCTGTACAGTATAAGCAAATTCGGTAGCTGAAGAAGACAGACTACTGCAAAAATATTATGTAGTTGTGATTATGTTTTATTAAAATAGAATATTGGTGCAACATGTTACGTCTCAAGGTCTAGGGGAAAACAAGGTATAACATGGAGTGCTACTCCCCCACTCCAACCACACCCAAGAAAAGCCAGCAATACTATTGTGGTATTATGCAGCAGTTTATTTGTCTCAGAGATGAGGAGTGCCAAAACTTTTCTAGTGGGTATACCCACTAGAAAAGCTTATGAATATAACCATGTCAGCTGGGATAGGCTCCAGCCCCCTCCCCCCCCCGCGACCCTGAACAGGATAAGCGGAAGTGAATGTATGGATGGATGGCACTTAAAACTGCCCAATGATACGTGATTTGCTTATAAGGACCAGCGCAAACTTTTACTACTTTTGTTTCTAAAGTAATATTATTGTGGACAAACTTGATTCATATGAAACTGAAAGGAAAAGAAGAAAAGAAAAGTCTATTATTTGGTGTATCAGGTTGTGCAGGGTTACAGTGGGTTAATGTGGAGGAAAACAAAGCGCGTATGGATGAAAAAAATCACAATCACGATATAACATATTTCCGGTAAAGGTTTTTGACTCCTCAAGGACGCCGTAGTCTTTCTGGCCAACTGATTCGCCAAAAGTATGACCACACGAAGCCCGCTTGAACAGCTCATTTAGGAGTGCTCACATCTGCTGGACATTTGATGTACAGCATTCCTTCTGTTCTGTTGGTTGGCTGATTGTGAAGCCAGATGAAATAAATCTGCGCAGATCACGGTATATTAAAATAAAATAAAAGATAAAACTTTAATGAGCCCACGCTGGGAACATTTGCATATTACAATAGCTAAAGGATGAAATAAAATTAAATGAAATAAAATATCTAACAATATATACAAAAACGATATCAATACGCATATACACACATATACATCAAAACACTGTATGGTTTAGAGACAGCATGTGGCGTATTTGTGGATAAACAGTTACAGGGAGTCTTGGGTGGAGGTGGGAGAGTTTTAATAATTTTTATTCACGAAATAAATAAAACTGACAATGTTGGGTCTCAGTCGATTCTTTTGGTTCCACAGCCAAAAAGAACGCTTCCTCTATTTCCCACGTCTTTTTCAGCAACTCGAATCACATAATGAAGCAGTCACGTGATTTCAGAAAACGGGGCCTAGTTTAGCTTGTCACGTGGTTTTCTCTCGGGGCTTCGGTAGAAGACGTAACATCACTAGTGATCAGAATCCTGCAGGTTTCCCATGTCGGTGCGCAAGTAGAGTCACTCAGTTTTCAAAAGGTGAAATATGTTTTATGTTGCATTTGTCTGTATTTTTTTTTACTGTTTTTAAATGTATGTTAACGTGCTGGTATTCACTGTTACTGTTTTCAAAGCTCGATTGTGCGGACTAGGATGCATGGTAACATTGTCGTGAGTCCTATATCACGGATAAAAACAAGTAAATAAATATGCAAAGTAAAGTTTAAGCACCGAATTGGATTCGTTATGCGGTTTGATGAATTGCTGCACATTTGCAAATTGGCTGCTTAGTTCAAAGTTCAAAGGGCGCTACATTACATAATCTGAGACGCTGCAAAAATACACCTAAGTGTAAAAGAAGGTTTATGTGCTTATTTGTGCATCTATGGCATTTTCTTATGAATATAAATGTTGGTGTCGCAGGAGTATGTCAGTTGAGCCAATCATGCAAGAAACTTTAACTGTATGAGGTGTGTGTGTGTGTGTGTGTGTGTGTGTGTGCGCGCGTACGTGTGCGCGCGTGCGTGTGTGTGTGTGTTCCAGTGCTGCCAGCATGGAAGGAGAGCCCCTCTCAGCTCTGTGTACCCCTGCTTTTGTGGTCGACGTGGACAAAGTAAAGAGGAATGCCCAGAGGATGATCGAGCGCTGCCAGAAACTGGGAGTCCAGCTTCGACCGCACATGAAGACCCATAAAACCCTGTATGGATTCACGCACACGCACACGCACACACACACACACACACACACAGTACATGCTTACAGTCTTTCTGTGTGTACAGGATACTGATGAGCTCTCTGTTTTTAGTGAGTGTGCTGACATCATGACGGGTGGATCACGGAGGTGCATTGTGGTTTCCACCCTGGCAGAGGCCTGTTTTTACGCTGACCATGGATATGATGACATCCTCTATGCATATTCTCTTCCCTTTGATAAGGTTCTCTCAGCTCCCACTTTCCGTGTTTCCGTGTTCTCTTTTGTCTGACGGCTGAAATTCCATTTGATTCTCTTTACTGAACTGGGAAAAATTGGGAAACATTCATAGAAAGAATAACACACGAGTAACTATCGAAGTACTTCATGGCATCTCTCACAGAGCCAGAGAACAATAATAAATAATAAAGTGAATTAATAATACTGATTAATCTTGTGCTGTTACTGACATGTATGAAAGTGTGTGAGGGTCATTTTGTAAATTTAAAATAATAAAAAATAGGGAGGTGGTGTGGAATTTTTGAGATTAATGTAGTAAATTGATGAGAAATTATGTCCAAAAAACCCCCAAAAATATTATTAATAAGTAAGTGACATATCCTCTTTACTGTCAGATGAGGTGCCATTCCTAATGTTTGTCTGTGCATCTCTTTAGGTAGAGCGTTGTGCAGCCCTGTCAGAGAGACTGGAACTCTTCCAAATTTTATTGGATCATCCTGATGCCCTAGAGCATCTCAGAAAGAGACCACTGAGAGATGGTCGGCAGTGGCACGTGTGGCTGAAACTCGACTGCGGCAATGGGAGAGGTGAACATGCTGGGAAACGGAGATACATCTAATCATAAACTTCTGAGCTACACTTGAACCCTTTGTGTGCAATGCCTCTTTGACAACACGAGTTTTGATCATGTGTTCGCTCCTTGCCACAGCTGGCGTCCTGCACTCAGAGCCAGGGGCGCTCGCACTGGCTGAAGCCATCGCTAAGACGGAGGGCGTGGAGCTTACAGGAGTGTACGCCCACTGTGGGAACACCTATTACTGCACCGGAGTGGAGCAGATACATGCTGTTGCTCAGGAAACTGCCAAACTGATTCTGCACTTTGTGGAAAAGTAAGACTAGAGCTATAAAAAACTCAAGAGTAAGACAAAGAGTGCATGTACAGGCTGTCATATCGAATCTGCCACAGAGACTAACAAAGATAAATGTAGCATTTGCACCCACTAATCTGTTTTATCTTTAAAGTGCAATTGTTTTTCCAGAAGTGACAGGATGCTGTTTTGATGAGGATGCTCTGATGAATCAAAAAATCATGTATAAAAATGGACATATCCACCATAATGTCACCCACTGCTTTATGAATTTAACTGTTGAAGCCTTGAATTTAGAATTTTGGGGGGGTTGCCATCTTTGATTCATGGAGCCACAAGTGAGCACTGAGTAATAAGGTAATGCTGACTAGCTTTGTTAGCAACATACACAAATACTGAAACCTTGGAAGTAAGTAACACAAATAAAAGAACTTCTTGGTACAATTAGCTACATTAGCCATAGCTATATTATTTGTCAGACAGTGGCCTCTTGTATCGCAAGCAGGAAAGTTGGCTATAGAGACTAAACCATCTTTTTTAATCAGGCTGTAAACATATTTATTAAATTTGAGCATTTTCTCATTGGTGGGATTGACTCTCATTTGGAGCCAACTCTTCCGTGGGGAGCAATTCTGCATTAACTTTTTTTTTGTGACAGACTGAAGGCTGTTGGCGTCACCTGTAAGTCCAGCATTGGCTCCACCCCTTCCTGTAGTCATCCAGTCAATGACATGGCACAGCTGAGTGAGGTGCATCCTGGAAACTACGTATTCTATGGTGTGTGTAGACTTAGCTGTGTATTGTCCACTTTTGTTGTTTGTTGAGTACACTGTATTGCCAAAAGTATTTGCTTTGTCTGCCTTCACACACATATGAACTTGAGTGGCATCCCATTTTTAATCCATAGGATTTAATATGATGTCAGCCCACCCTTTGCAGCTATAACAGATTCTACTCTTCTGGGAATGCAGTCCACAATGTTTAGGAGTGTTTATGGGAATTTTGACCATTCTTACAGAAGTGCATTTGTGAGGTCAGAAACTGAGGTTGGAGAAGTCCTGGCTCACATTCTCCACTCTAATTCATCCCAAAGTTCAATCAAGTTCTTCCACACCAATCTCACTCATCCATGCCTTTATGGTCCTGCTTTGTGCACTGGTGTGCAGTCATGTTGGAAGAGGAAGGGGCCATCCCCAAGCTGTGGCAGTGTGCTTTACACCACTGCATTCAATGCTTTGCATTGTGCTTGATGATGTAAGGCTTGGATGCTCGGCCATGGAAACCCATTCCATGAAGCTCTCTACACACTGTTCTTGAGATAATCTGAAGGCCACATGAAGTTTGGAGGTCTGTAGAGATTGACTCTACAGTGACTCTCTCTGTAAATACTCTGACTTTACATCAAATGGGAAGGGTGCAGCTGAATGAGCCTTAGCCTTTAAAAATAGTAAAGGCAGTGTCCCCGGCATTAACAGAACTGTGGTCTCAAATTCACAACATGTAGCTGCTATTTATTTTTATTAACTTGCCATATATTTTTCAGATAGATGTTTGGGATCAGGACCTGAAAAACAGCATCTCGTTTGCATTTAAAGCTAGAGGCACTGAAACAGCCTGTTTGGAGCAGAGGTTTAAAAACTGTATAAAGGCATCACAGAATAAATTACCTTTTTGGTATTTTGAGCTGGAACACATTCTGGAGACATGTGGCACTCAAAATGGCTTTTTAAAAAGATTCCAAATTCTTTAAATGTATTTTTGTGGGGTGTAGATGTCCAGCAGTCTATGATCGGCTCATGCTGTCTGGAGGACGTGGCTGTGAGGGTTCTTACAAGGGTCATTGGTCATTGTCCACACAGGAACCAGCTCCTGATTGACTGTGGATGGGCTGGAATCAGGTGGGTTCATCAGTAGATAATGTGGATCAACAGCATTCAACTGGAGATAATACTTATATTTTTTTCTCATCTCTGCTAAGCTCATTGTGAGGTCCGTTTTGGTAGGACCATGTGATTTAACCTTTCACCTGCTCTGGCTTGTCTCCCTCAGCTTGGATGGAGCTGGAAAACTTCCCACTGGATATGCTGTGATCGAGGGGCATCCAAACCTCAAGTAATGCTGGTTACTTTCTTCATTAATCTCAGTAATGAACTTATGTGTGACTGAAGTTCTGATAAGAGGCATTTTCCTTCAGGTTGTTGTCTATGACTCAGGAGCATGGGAGAGTGGAGCCCATCTCAGGACAACTAGACTACAGCAAGTACCCCTTGGGCTCTCTGCTCACACTGATCCCCTACCATGTTAGTACTGCTTAATTTATAGTAAAGCTTTTTGACATGTCAGTTTTATTGTATCATCTTCCTCTTGTCTGACTATCTCTTTTTTTTCTGCAGTCATGTGCAACAGCAGTGATGCACCCTGTGTACCATGTACACTCTGAGGGTCGTCTGGTGGGGAAGTGGACACCCACTCGCGGGTGGTGAAGAGTTGGAGGACATTTACTGTACCTTTCCTCTTTCCTGTCCCTCTGGGACAGAAGAAACATATATAATCTCATACCAAATTATTTACACTTGTTATTAATGGCAGATCTATTCTCACATTTCTTTTTACAGTGACAGTGGAAATGTTACAGTCCGCTCAGCAAATGAAAAGTGGATCAGAAGAATTTTTGTCAATAAATGTGATGCATTTATTAGCGAGATGTGCCAGCTTGATAGTAAAACACATAATTAATGAAAATCATCTTACTGTGAGCCTCAGAGGTTCTGTACACTAACAGAAACCCTCTTTCAACTAATATTATCTTTTGAAAATTCATTATGTTTTGCACAATGTTTTCACTTAAGAGCTTTTTTGTACTTAGATTAATTTTGGAGCAAACATGGAGGTAACTATAAGATGTACATATAAACCGTACATATAATAAATGATCTTTGATTTACCACCATAAACTTTTCTAATTTATTGTTTTCTAACTGAATAAAATAGTTCCTGGTCTGTTTTAATGTTTTCTTTAACAGTGATCTATTTATAGACACATTAAAAATATAAATATTAGTGATGTTGTCTGCGGGAAAGCGTCTGTTGTGGGAAGTGGATCTTGGGAAATGTGGTCCTAGAGAAAAGCAGGGTTCCAATTGGCCACTGAATGACCTTTCACTTGTCACGTGGTTTAAAAACTTCAGCAGGATGGCGCGGAAACTTGTCGCAGTTGCACACTGCTGAGCTGTCAGTCTATGGTAGTCCTGTTTACATTTTTTGTGTGGCAGTCCTGACGCTGTAAAGTAAGTTATTCCGCTTTATCGCTTCTCGTTTTATTTCTGCTCCGCTTTTACATTCAGCGAGTAGCGGCTCATTGTCCGCAGGGCTGCTAATCCCTGTATGAGTATGGCCGCTCCACATTGTCTGCTATTACTACTAACAGACCTACACGGAATGAAAACCATCGTTAGCAGCTACGCCTTTGAAAAGCTGAGCATGTATTAACTACCGTCACATTGTATGTTGTTTTAATCTTCAGCCATGAGTGTGTTGGAGGTGAAGTTCATCGGGGATGGAGATGTTCTGGAGCACATCGTGGACAAACAGGAGGGTATGGGCGCTTTGCTCCGGCAGGAATATGTTACTTTGTATGTGTACTTGTGGGTCTCACTGGCTTTCTGTTGTCCGTTTTGTAATTACCATCGTAAGGTGTGCAGAGCATCGCCGGGTCTGTTCAGAAGATGGTAAAGTTTAAGAGCCCGGCTGGACGGCGGGGATGCAGAGAGGATGCGGATCATGACGAGGATGAAAATGGAGTCCACGATGAGCAGAATTATGTCCAAGCTTTAGGAGCAGATAACGCAGAAGGTGAGTGCCGAGCCGGGGTGCAGAAGGGGCAATGACCTGCCTCCTAATAACTTCCAAGTTGAGCCACAGTAGGTTTGTTTTCTTTGCAGATAGGCTCTGATCAGTTGACCTGTGCTGCTGACTGAGCTTCACTGCTCTTTGTGGATTTAACCAAGTAAATTCTACAACACACAGGCACATGTTTACTGAGCTATAACGATTGCTCTCCAGTTCTTACACAGTATAAAGCTAGTGCAAATGTGGAGTTTAGGAAGTGCTGGTAAAGAGCATCACCAGCATAAATTCATACTGATGAGAGAGTGGCTAAAATCCTCATGCAGGTGCAAATGTCAAAGAGGTGCATGAGTCCAGCTTTTTGATTATTACAGGGGCTTTGCGTTTTTGTACAGCTGAATTTCACTCCGTTGTACCGAGTGTGTTTGTAAGATTTTGTTCAGCCTATACCTGTCACATTTATATTGATGTTGTCTATTTGCATGGCTATAAAAATATGTTTCTGACATGATGCAGTGCAGACCTCAATCACATAGGTTTCATTTGTTTACTAACCTTTCAGCACTTTGTCTGCAGTGTGTGTAGCAGAGTAAACCTATAACTATTTCCTAAAATAGTTATTGGCATCTGCCCCAAAATCTGGTATTGTGCAGGCTATACTGTAGATTAACATCATATTAATATAGTGTGCTTATGTTACCTCCTGGTATTTCTTGAATTAACACAGCCATTGTGTTTGGTGGTGTTATTAATTTAAAAATGATCACTGGAAGTGTTTGCACTTCTGTAACTTCTTATTTATTTTCCTTGGCTTTACAGAAGATGAAGACAGCTTGTCAAGAGTAGCGGGATCCTCCATCTTTACCTTTCAGAAAGTTAAACGCGGCCACAGCATGGCTCAGACCGGTGAGAGCCTCTGGTCTCTTCTCACATAGATACTGCAACAATTTTACATTATATATCTTCTGCTAGTTCTTTTTTTTTATAAGATACTGCATATGCTAATTTATTGTTACACACTTTGCTTTTGTGCTTCCATACACAGCTAGTGAGTTGGCTCGGACTCCTGGAAAAAGCATTAGCTTCGAACCCTCTACCCCCACTCGAACGAGGCGGAGTGAGTACAATAAACGTTCTCTGCCTTTTTGTACCAATTTTTAACCTGTGTAACACTTTCACACAGTTACGTCTGCTATCAACTTCTTTTTCAGACCACAGAGGTGAAAGCAGGACACCACAGAGGGTGAGACAACAAAATCTGTGACTTCTTTAAATCCAGACCCACCTGATGACAACTTTTTTTCTTTGTATTTTAGCAATTTCACTTAATTTTATTTTATTCAATGACAGAGTAAAAAGGTCCAGTTTGTCTCCACAACACCACACAGACTCAGAAAGAGAATAACAAGTGAGTCTAACTAATAATTAAATTCACTCTGGGTAAAAATTCACCTTTGCTCTAATCTAAATGTTTTGGGCCCTTTTTAGCGCCGAGCCTGCGGTCCGACAGCGAAAGTGAGCTGTCGCCCTCTGATTCGGGTGAAGAGGACGATGAAGATGAGGTGGGGGAAGAGCAGAAAGGAAAGAAAGAGGAAAAAGAGAATGTGAAGATGCCAAGAACTCCCAGTAAAGGTTTATCAGCAGCTCTCTACAAGACTCCCGCCAAGAAGAGCAAGAGCACGCCTGAACCTCTGAACCAGCCCAGTATGGTTGAGGAGTATTTTGAAGCTCATGGCAGCTCAAAAGTGTTGACATCAGACCGAACTCTCGAGCGTCTGCACACCCCTAAACTCGACAGGGTTTGTTTTTAACTGCATTTTTTGGAAACATTGCAAATGAGCTGTCTATCTAATAGATTTAGGTTGAATGTATCTTTTTGTTTTTGCAGGAGACATTGGTTCGGCTTTTGGAGGGAAAGCCATCCTGCTACTCAGAAGAGATCCAGAAGCTGCACAGCAAACACCAAAAGCACTTTAGCAAGTGGATGTTACAGTTACAGTAAGCGAGGTTGCACTTAGTTGGATGAATTTTTATAGTGTTTTAAGAGGAGTACAAAGTGTCTGTGGCTGTTTGTGTGTAGGCTGGGATTCAATGTGCTGGTCTACGGTTTGGGAAGCAAAAAAGCTCTGCTGGAAGACTTCCGAGTGTCCCATCTGTCTCAAGAAATTCACCTCGTGGTTAATGGATTTTTCCCTTCCATCACTCTTAAGTCGGTCAGTATACACACACGCGCAAAAACTTTGACTAAAGATGCTTTATTAAATATTACAGCTTATTCATAAAAACAACCGACACCAAAAATTGTATCCCTGTCCATGAAAATGAGTTGCTCTCACAGATATTAAATGCCCTGACGTGTGAAGTTCTGGATCACCAGGGAAGTTTCCGAACCCCGTCAGACCAGATCCAGTTTATCTCTCAGACTTTAAAAGACAGTAAGTCCATCTAACTCATGTACGTCCAGGTCATGTGTGTGTATACAGCATGTTTTACACTTATGTTCTCACAGGCCCAGATCTACACATGTACCTGCTCATCCATAATATTGATGGACCCATGCTGCGAGGAGAAAAGACCCAGAGTGCACTTGGGCAGCTGGCATCCCTGCCCAACCTGCACTTGGTGGCTTCTTTAGACCACATTAGCGCTCCACTGGGTGGGTGTTCATGAAGCATTTGGACTGAGGCGATGGTTCTTTTGTCCTAATAATTTCCTGCTTGTTCTCAGTGTGGGACCAGTTTAAGCAGAGCCAGTTTAACTGGCTGTGGTGGGAGTGTGTGACGTTCCAGCACTACACAGAGGAGACGTCGTACGAAAACTCCCTCCTGGTGCAGCAGACCGGCGCTCTCGCTCTGTCCTCCCTCACACACGTGCTCCGCAGCTTAACACCCAATGCAAGGTACCAGCAAAGATCTTCTAGAAGGAAATCTTGGTGCTGGGCAGCTACCTTGCTAACATCTTCAGCAGTAATTTGTGCAGTTCTTTTTAATCTTTTATCTACATGAACAAGGAGAGAGCCATGATTTAAAAAGCCACTTAGACATAAATCAGATGAGATGAGAAATACGTTATCCCATATTTGGGAACTAAAATTATCTGGTAGATGCCTCTCTGCCTGACAGTTATGGTATTATAGAAGGTGATAGCATGTAGCATCAAAGGTTTCCTGGATCTGTTTGTGGCAGTGGACCTGATTCAGTCTGTTTGAGAAGTGATCTTCTGCCTGTCCAGTAAGTGGTACAGAGGGTGGTCAGAATGATCCATGATGGATAACAGTTTGCTCAGTGACCTCTCCACCACAGCTTCAAGAGGGTCCAGTTTGCAGCCAATCACAGAGCAAGCTGGCCTGATCAGTTCGTTCAATCTGTTACAGCTGTGTTACAGCTCTGATGCTGCTCCCCCAGCAGACCACAGAACAGTACGCTGCACTAATTACAACTGAATGATAGAAGATCTCCATCATTTTGGTACACACTTTATAGGCTCTCATCTTCTTAAGGAAACTGAGCCTGCTCGTCCCCTTTTTGTGCACGGCCTGTGTTGGTCTTTCAGTTCAGCCTGGAGTTTTACTGAAAGTCTGAAATCTACAAGCTTAACAGGAGTGGAGACAGCACAGTCCCCTCCGGAGATCTTGTAGTGCACATCACCAAGTTGGACAGAGCACTTGCCTGTCTCAAGTGTTTACTGACATTTTCTGTAGCTTCTCTCTCAGTAGCATTGGCTGAATTGGGTTAAAATGTACGAGAGTTCAAAGAAGTTGATCCTCACCATGCAGCTGTTACTGTCTAGATGGGAGTATGCGCTAACTAGATACTTTATTGATCCCGCAAGGGAAATTATTGACTCTATGCAGCATGTGAGTGACTGCGCCTTTCACAGGCATTTGTTTGGTGTGCAAACTACTTAAGAGATGCTGTCACCTGTAGACTTAGACTAGTGTCTAGTCTATGCATGCAAAAGCTACACATATAGACTCACCAGTCAAATCTGATTGAAAAGTTTGCACCAAAATAAAATTTAAAAAGCTTTTATTTCACTGCAACTTTGTGCTATTTCTGAATAAGGTTAGAAAGCACTGTGGCCTCAAAACTCAATCAAGAGTGCTGACACAAGGAATCTCAGCCTCTTTCTACCAGAGCTCTGAACAAATACCAAGAGCATCCATGTTAAGGATGCAGTAAACCAGGAATAACAATAAGCATACTAATTACATCTTTACTCATATGGAATGTGGTAGTTAATTGCTTTGGGGCCGAGACAAGACAACCACCACTCTGCTGTCACTATTCTTATTTCCATTCAAGATTTTTTGTGAGTCCAGTGTCACTGTTATTATGCACAAAGCTGTTGAAGTCGTATCTTAACTACTTGTCTTTTCTTTTTGCAGAGGAATCTTTAAACTGCTGGTAAAATTCCAGCTGGAAAACAAAGACAATCCTTCATACACAGGTGTGCATACACTCGGCTTTTTTTTAGGTCACTGTTTTGAAGTACAGTTTGTAATCACACTTGATGCTCCGTGCAGGATTGTCATTCCAAGATTTCTACCAGCGGTGTCGAGAGGCGTTCCTGGTGAACTCTGACCTCACACTGAGGACTCAGCTGACCGAGTTCAGAGACCACAAACTGATACGGACACGCAAGGTGGAGTTTAGTTTTAGAACTTCCAACTCTTGTTCAGCAGATTTCTGCAAACTGGGGTGCTCATAACATTTATTTGCTTCACTGCAGGGTGGCGATGGAGTGGAGTACCTGATTGTTGCTGTGGATGCAAGCACATTGAGTGATTTTCTGGAGAATGAGGCGGGTGACTAAAAGGACTTCAGACTTATGAAAGATCTTGTCCAGCAGATTTCAAACAGCCCAGTTACAACTGAATAAGGTGTGAGCCCAGGGCTCTGTACAGTTTAAATTAATAGTTTTCATAAAATTGATGAATGTCTTTTTGTAGCTCTGTAACATTCACGTTTACATCAAATGTTTGTGTAATTAAAAGCAACATTTAAAGTTAATCCATTGTTTATTTTCTTTACAGAAATAGATTTACATTTAGCAAAACATTCATTATTTTGTTCTTACAAAGCAGTAAGGCATGCAGCTATTAAAATAAAAAAGAAAGCAACGGTGCTAATGAGCCCAAATGTAAAAACTGGAAGTGAAATAATCACATGCCATGCATATTGCAGGCAGAAGGTAACTGGACAAAGTGGGCCCTTTCTGTGATCCTGAGCTTAGAGTTAAATGTGGGGGGTGGGTGAGTTGTTAGCCCTGAGTGTGTGCTGTGAAACATTAGTGTTGGATTTCAGCAGTTTTCTGTGTCTGCTGTGACTCTGTAAGCATTTCTGAGTCCAGTGTGTACATCTGAAGTCTGTTCTGTGTGGCTGTGTGTACAACACGAAGCTCCTCTTCATCCAAATCTTTCAGCAGCAGCAGAACCGCATCGAGAGTGTGCGTCTGAAAGCAGTTTTTTCGTTAGCTGACAGATCAGGAATCAAACATTGCAGGTTAGAATATAATTTAACATTAGAAATTAATCTATTATGCTTTTCCAGGTTTTCTGTCATATGTACACCTACAGTGGTGGATGCTTACATTAGACATGGCCATTTAAATAATCATCCGCCTGTAACCCCTGTGATCTAAAGGCTCAGGCTTCAGGCTACTATAAATGACAGACTGTATATAAAAGATGGATATATCCACCATGGTATTACTCATTGGTTTTTGGTCTCCCATGCATTGAAGCCTTTACTTTAGCTTTATGGCCATTAGCATTTTTTTCCATCAATAGGATGGAATGCAAATTCATTATTTAATGTTAGCAAGCTGCATCCATAAACAGTATGGGTAAATGGACTAGCTCTTATATAGCGCTTTTCTACTCTGAGCACTCAAAGTGCTTATAAACACAGGGTACAACACAGAAACACATAACTGCTATTTAGTGCCAAGTAACTACACAGCAGGTCATTTTTCTTTCGATAATGCCATCCATGTGCTCCAAAGTCAAAACACAGTAGTACTGTTATGGGAGTAGAGTAATTAAATGCACAGCAGTAACTCGCCCATTTGGATTTGCCCTTAAGTTAATGGTGTAGGCACTATCTGCTAGACTTCAACGCTACTAGTTAAAATCACTAAACTGTATCTTTCTATCATGGAGCATTTTAAAATTTGAAAAATTATATGGTTTCTGTGAGATATCACTAGTACAGTAAATTACAATTTTCTTAGTCTGTCACTCAACATTAATTTGCTGTTATGTGTTTCTTTGTCCTGCACCCGTACAATTTATAAGCTTTGTGTGCTCGCGAGCATTAGCAGATAAGTCCATCCTCATGGTGGAAAAACCTAGCTCACCATAAAGCGAAAGTGAAGACTTCAAAATGTGTAGTACAGAAATGAGCTATGGTTGGTACATCCATGTGCAACAGTCTATGTTTCAATTTTGCGGTTGTGAGTGGCGGCCAATTCAGAAGAAAGCTGGCTCAAACGGAGCGTAGCCTTTAAGGGACAGAAGCTAAAATAGCTTGTTTTAGACATTCTATGATTTGAGGGACCACAAGTCAGGATTATTTTGAATCATACAAAGCTACTTTACTAAAGTCCAGAAAAAAATAGAGAGCTGGAAATGAGCATAAAAGGTCCACCAAAGGTTTCAAAGGATGAGGAGAGGAGCTACCTTTTTCATTGACTGTCTGCTTTCTCTGGTCGATGGAGAAGAAAGGGAGGAGAACTTGTCTCTGGGAAGAGGCTTCATTCCTAACTCTTCTCGGATTTTGCTAAAACAAACATTTTTGCATTAGTTTACAGTTACGGCATGTCCTGCGCTCTATAGGTGTTGTTTCAGGCCACAAGACCTACTTTGTCTCTTCCATGTTGTAGTTAAGAGGGTCATTCTCTGTCTCTACATCCTGAAGTCCATTGGTGGAAAGCTGGTTCTGGAGACTACCTGGGGGTGTTGTGACCTCTTCACCTTCCATGAGAGCCAGTGCAATCTCATCCTCTGTCACTACTGCACACAGCAAAACAGCAAACATTGAACAATAGCTACTGTAAGATTTATTTCAACTGCAACTTCCTAGAAGATCAGTGGCCAAAGTGTCTCCTAATAAACACTGTGTGCCATGACCGAAAGCGCTTTAACAACTGAGGTGTACTGTGCTCCAAAGACATCACTTACTCACCTTGGTTATCAAGTTTCTGGAGACGAGGGAGGCAGCGCAGCACTGTGAGGCGATACAGGGTGGAATCAGTCCCACAACAGGGATTCTCAGCCAGCCAGAGCACTCTGAGACGAGATAATAGTCTCAGGTGAGTGAGCTCAGAGAGAGAGGGAATCATGTTCCTCCTGAGGTAGAGTTCACTCAGAGACAGACAACCAGCCAGAGGAGAGAGAGACGAGATGCTGTTGACGCTGCAAACAGGTGAATGAAAGAGAATCGTAGACTGGTGATATGGTTAATCCCAAATGACTGTGCAGGAGTGACAGTCTTATAGTTTTATGTGTGCACCAAACATACCTCAGGGTTAGCACCTCAATATTGGGCATCTGAGTGAAGATAGAAATCTGAAAAGACACACAAGTCCATGCAGCCTTCATTAAGTACAAATAGTAAATTCACTGTCAGAGTAAATCTGACGTTCTGCTGCTGTTTGCTACTCACGTCAGTCAGGTTGCATCCCCTGCAAAAAATAGGACGTAATCAAACGTTATCACAGATGGGAGATGCAACGAAAAAGCTTTTCGCTTCAGCGGTCATTATGGAATCCAAAAGAGAAGCAAAATTATTGGTACGCTTAAAATTGGTGCACTTACCAACAGTTCAGTTTTTTCACGCTTTCCAAGTCGGAGGCCTTCGCCTTAGCAAGAACTAGTTTCCGTGTTAGCTTCATAGCCAATCATCTAACTTCCATTTAAATGAATAACATTTTCAGTGGACTAAATATTCACAAACAACAAAAGCCGCATTACGACAAGCTAAATGACCAAACATTTCAACTCAGCAGCAGGGATGTTTTCTACTACATTAACACGCATGCGCAAATCAGCTTAAGCGTCCGTAGTAACCGGTTAATTGCTTTCGTTTCTGGTTTTCTCTAAAATACACTGTTTTGTTAAATTTTCTTTTTCAACTATAACGCCAAACATACAAAAAAAATATTATTTTAAGTGAAGTGCTGCGTTTACGTATAATGCCTGCGTCCCACGAAAACTCAAAGTCCCACAATGCAGCGTGAGCGACTGAGTAAATCGCGCCTGCGCGTTAAGCAATCCCTCTTTGGACCTACGTCTCCACTGAAACGATGGTGAGCAGAGCTTCTCCATTCCCAATCCTTGTCAATCTTACAGATTCTGTGCTATAAATGATATAATCACCAATTCAGAGGCGTTATGTTGACATGTTTTGCTATACCTGGCCTTTATTTATGTCCATTTAGTGATTGTATCATCAGTATAAACGATGTTTTCATTCCCCATTGAGACAGAAATGGCGGCTACCATTGCTAAGCTGTGTAAGCTCCAAGTACCGGGCATGGTAGTGGCGTTAGCTAGCTCCTTACATCCTGCGCTTCTGTAGATCGCTCACAATTAAGTTCGAAGTGGCATGGATAATATCCCAACAGCTAACTGAAAACTGTTTAGTTAGCATTGCGGCTAGCTTGCTGAGAGGAAGCTGGCGTTGGGTAGCTGACTGGCTAATGGTGACAGCAGCTTCTTCACTGTTGTTACTCAAATTTTGCCGCACTGTATTCCGAAGTTGACGGTTACTGGTTCACTGCCTTTGCATGGGGCTATTCCGAGCACTTGTTCCTGTAGCAACAGTGATGCCATAATGTCAGTATGTAGAATTAAATCACTGAATCACATGGTTACTGCCCTTTCTCATTGTGTGTTCATATTGTCCACAGGCCAAGCGCACCAAGAAGGTGGGGATCGTTGGTAAATATGGCACCCGTTACGGCGCGTCGCTGAGGAAGATGGTGAAGAAAATTGAAATCTCCCAACATGCTAAGTACACCTGCTCTTTCTGTGGCAAGGTAAGGGCACTAGCGGGGACCACCCGCACAGTGTACAGTAACAATGTCCCTGGTTAGTGTGCGAGTGTTAGGAATGCTTTCAGCATTCTTTATAACTGCTTACGTAACACAAATCTAATGCTTAAAGATGTGTCTGGATAAGTTGACAACATGCATTTTTGTAATCTTCTACTGTAAACTTTTATTTACAGACTAAAATGAAGAGGAGGGCTGTTGGTATCTGGCACTGTGGGTCCTGTAGGAAGACCGTGGCTGGAGGTGCCTGGACTTACAAGTAGGTTGCCCCCCCTCCTCTCATTCCTCCTAACGCTGCCATTTACCTGCTGCTAACATTGAAGTCACCTATTTTAAAATTAAACCATTAAAAAAAAGAGACACTACTATCAGTAGTTTTTGTATCGTTAAATTGCCGTGAGGTGGGTGGCGGTCTGCCACCTTGCAGTGTGTTTTCAGCCTGGATGCGTTTTGTTTCCTGCTAACCCACTCCCCACCTATAGTAGCTCCATCCCTTAATGGTGCTATTCTATTGATACAGAACCACTGTTAAATGATTTAAGTGTTAAAGTCTTCAATGTCTATCAGGAGTATCTAAACCAAGTAATCATTGAATTGCTTTGGTTAAGAACCATATCAGTGCAGTATGGTGAAAACTAGTGAAATTCAGTCTACTTAGGTTGTGATTATTTAAATAAAGAGCATGCATGCACCTTTGTGCTGTGTACACACTTTCTTAAATGCAGTTTGTATTTATAAGGTGTGTGACAAATAATGTCACCACCTCCCTCTCCGGTGAGCCTCTGATGCTCCAGCTGCTCTGTCTTGGACTGCCCCTGGCAATGGTAGGCCTTTCTGCTCCTATGTGAGCTCAACTGTGGCCATGAACCAGGTTTCTACCTGGTTAGATTCAGAGGAGGAAGACTTTTGTCAGCAACTGCAGAAGCCAAGTTTCTTTTGGGCTAGAAAAAAAACATCTTAAAAACAATTGAATTTGTCACTAAATACACCTGGGCAGCTTTTAGTATTCCTGTGTGACCCCGCCCAAGTGAAGTCTGATTTTTGTATTCGGGGACATCTAACCTTTTCAGAATTACGGCTACTTTTTTTTAAGTTTAATAACAAAACAAGCACTTCAGTGGAATCTTTTTTAAAATCAAAGCTTTGTGTGTTCTCTAAATTGCATTAAAGAAAAGTGAATATTTGTTCCGTGTAAGTTCACAAAACCCAAGGTGGTTCTCACCACTGAGCAACGTGCCCCTCTTAAAAAATGAGAATCTCCTGTTTATAGAAGCTAACTTTTTCTTTTTTCTTTTTTTTTTGCAGCACAACTTCTGCTGTCACAGTGAAGTCCGCAATCAGGAGACTGAAAGAGTTGAAGGACCAGTAAATCAGTGCGCCATGATCACTGGTGGATTTGGGACTTTGCTTTCTATAATTTAACCGAGCTGGACATGGCATCAACATCCAAAAATAAAACAGTCTGGAGCGGAGTTACTTGTTTGTGTCTTTTTACATTTGTGTTACTGTGCAGCTGTAAAATAAAGTGGAGGGGCTTTAACCTGCAAAAAGATTCTTCACCAGCCCCTTGTTTAGGATACTTCAGCAGAGTTCAGGTTGTTCCTGAGCTTTTAAAGGGTAGTCCAGTTTTTTGAGCAAGTTAAATAAGAAACCCACAGATCTGAGTAATCTCTGACAAGTGCAATTGGAGCACAGTGGCAGAGCGAGTTATTTTTCTGTTTCGTTTCACAGCATATCAAACATGATTCTTCAGACTGGAGAGGGTGGTGGGTATATCTGAAAGGTTCACAAGGAACACATAAGTCATATCTACAATAGTTGTAATGACGTGCATATATATAGGGTACACCTGCGCATTGATTACCACGCAGGAGGTCCATCCATCTATACTCTTGAACACTTACCTTACTTCTTGGGCTGGAGCTTTTCACAGCTGTCAGAGTGAGAGGGTGGGAACACCCTGTGGAGGACTTGTAGTCAGTTGTGGGGAAACAGCTGTGTTCTCTTAACATCCACAATCAAGTTGGTCACTATCCACCCATTCACTTCTGATTCTGATTCACTTCCTGTTCTGGGTAGCAGGGGGGCTGGAGCCTAACCCAGCTGACATAGTGCGAGAGGCATTTAAGTTTTAAAGTGAGGTACAAAATAAATGACAGCAGAATGATTAACACGGTTAACGGTGTACCAGTTATTTACAATCAGAATTGGGCTAAAACACACCCAAGTACACAAATATAAGCACGTATGGGAAAGAGATCAAGTCAAAATAAAAGTAAGCACTGTAATGTGAGAACAGACCGATAAATCAGAAAAAGAGTATAGTGCCTACATGTATGCACCCAAACACAATGAAACAAAACAGAAAACCAAAAGTAATATATAGATAAAGGAAAACTAATTATAATGATCACCAGCAATGTGTAATATAACAACCTTTCAGTCCGGGGTATCAGGGAAGTTAATTTTTTTGAGAGTTTTAATCAATGGATTACACAATCCCAAAAATTTAGTAGTAGAGCCTCTCAAAGTGAGAAGTTTTTCTAAATTAATGAAATACAGTGCGTCTTGGAGCCAACAGACATGTGAAGGAGGTTGAGAGTTCCACCTCATTATAATCGCTCTTCGTGCCAGGAAAGTCAGGAAAGCTAAGGAGCTTAGTTACCACCAAGTAAACTGTGCCAAACTACAAAAAAGTGTAACTATTTGTCACAGGGAGTCGGCCCTTAACAGGCTACCTACTCTGTTTGCTTGTGATGCCACTTTTTGAAATATATCTGGCTCATTTACGCTAATGATTTCACAGCAGAGCTGGAAGTGGGCCTATAAAACCATTCACATTGTTTGTCTTTCCTGTTGCTGTGTGTGGGCGGAGCTTCCTGACAGGCGTAATTCATGCCATCACGAAAACTCATTTCGATCAAGAGGACAATTTTAGTTGACCCAAATTTCCTTTATTTGCATACAACCATAATAATTCATATTATTCATATTCATTAAAGTCTTGAGTTTCTAATTATAAACTATTTTAAACAAAATGTTTTCTTTATATATTTAAAAATTTCATGCAAAATGACAGATGCAGCATCAATGAGTACAGTGCCTTGCAAAGGTATTCGGCCCCCTTGAACTTTTCAACCTTTTGCCACATTTCAAGCTTCAAACATAAAGATGTAAAATTTACATTTTTTATGAAGAGTCAAAAACAAGTGGGACACAATTGTGAAGTGGAATAAAATTTATTGGATGTGTCAAACTTCTTTAACAAATAAAAAACTGAAAAGTGGGGCGTGCAATATTATTCAGCCCCTTTACTTTCAGTGCAGCAAACTCACTCCAGAAGTTCAGTGAGGATCTTTGAATGATCCAATGTTGTCCCAAATTATGATGATAAATAGAATGTGTGTAATCAAGTCTCTGTATAAATGCAGCTGCTCTGTGATACTCTCAGGGTTCTGTTCAAAGCGCAGAGAGCATCATGAAGACCACACACGAAGGAACACACCAGGCAGGTCCGAGATACTGTTGTTGAGAAGTTTAAAGCCGGATTTGGATACAAAAAGATTTCCCAAGCTTTAAACATCCCAAAGGAGCACTATGCAAGCAATCATATTAAATGGAAGGAGTATCAGACCACTGCAAATCTACCAAGACCCTCTAAACTTTCATCTTGAACAAGGGGAAGCCTGATCAGAGATGCAGCCAAGAGGCCCATGATCACTCTGGATGAACTGCAGAGATATTCAGCTGAGGTGGGAGAGTCTGTCCATAGGACAAGAGTCGTAAACCGCACAAATCTGGCCTTTATGGAAGAGTGGCAAGAAGAAAGCCATTTCTTAAAGATATACATAAAAAATGTTGTTTAAAATTTGCCACAAGCCACCTGGGAGACACACCAAACATGTGGAAGAAGGTGCTCTAGTCAGATGAAACCAAAATCGAACTATTTGACCACAATGCAAGACGATATGCTTGGGATAAAAGCAGCACAGCTCATCACCCTGAACACACCATCCCCACTGTCAAACATGGTGGTGGCAGCATCATGGTTTGGGCCTGCTTTTTATCAGCAGGGACAGGGAAGATGGTCAAAATTGATGGGAAGATTGATGGGGCCAAATACAGGACCATTCTGGAAGAAAACCTGTTGGGGTCTGCAAGAGACCTGAGACTGGGACGGAGATTTATCTTCCAACAAGACAATGATCCAAAACATAAAGCCAAATCTACAATGGAATGGTTCACAAATAAACATATCCAGGTTTTGGAATGGCCAAGTCAAAGTCCAGACCTGAATCCAATGGAGAATCTGTGGAAAGAGCTGAAGACTGCTGTTCACAAACACTCTCCATCCAACCTCACTGAGCTTGAGCTGTTTTGCAAGTAAGAATGGACAAGAATTTC
>VUQK01003742.1:4190-17460 GCA_015106715.1 Bujurquina vittata | reverse complement strand
AGCTTTAAACCTTCCAAGGAGCACTGTGCAAGCAATCATATTGAAATGGAAGGAGTATCAGACCCCTGCAAATCTACCAAGACCCGGACGTCCCTCTAAACTTTCATCTCGAACAAGGAGAAGACTGATCAGAGATGCAGCCAAGAGGCCCATGATCACTCTGGATGAACTGCAGAGATCTACAGCTGAGGTGGGAGAGTCTGTCCATAGGACAGCAATCAGTCGTACACTGCACAAATCTGGCCTTTATGGAAGGGTGGCAAGAAGAAAGCCATTTCTTAAAGATATACATAAAAAATGTTGTTTAAAGTTTGCCACAAGCCACCTGGGAGACACACCAAACATGTGGAAGAAGGTGCTCTGGTCAGATAAAACCAAAATCGAACTGTTTGGCCACAATGCAAAACGATATGTTTGGCGTAAAAGCAACACAGCTCATCACCCTGAACACACCATCCCCACTGTCAAACATGGTGGTGGCAGCATCATGGTTTGAGCCTGCTTTTCGTCAGCACGGACAGGGAAGATGGTCAAAAATGATGGGAAGATGGATGGGGCCAAATACAGGACCACTCTGGGAGAAAACCTGTTGGAGTCTGCAAGAGACCTGAGACTGGGACGGAGATTTATCTTCCAACAAGAATCCAAAACATAAAGCCAAATCTACAATGGAATGGTTCACAAATAAACATATCCAGGTGTTGGAATGGCCAAGTCAAAGTCCAGATCTGACTCCAATGGAGAATCTGTGGAGAGCTGAAGAGTGCTGTTCACATCCAACCTCACTGAGCTCGAGCTATTTTGAAAGGAACAATGGGCAAGAATTTCAGTCTCTCCATGTGCAAAACTCATAGAGACATACCCCGAGAGACTTGAGCAACAGGTGGCGCTACGAAGTATAAATGCAAAGGGGGCCGAATAATATTGCACGCCCCACTTTTCAGTTAATTTGTTAAAAAAGTTTGACAGATCCAATAAATTTCATTCCACTTCACGATTGTGTCCCACTTGTTGTTGATTCTTCATAAAAAATTAAAATTTTATATCTTTATGTTTGAAGCCTGAACTGTGGCAAAAGTTAAAGGAGGCCGAATACCTTTGCAAGGCACTGTACCTTTGTGAGCATTGCTGCTTTTAGTACTGCTTTGTTCACTAATCCTTTATTTAGCAGGAAGGTCCCACTGAGCTTTAGTCTGGGAGCATCTGGCTGCTGTGAACACTTACACTCCACCCTGTACTTCTCCATTTCCTGGACCTCTGCGATGCTCTCTCGGAGGTCAGAGGTGAAGCGGGCTCGGTCCTGCTGACTCGGAGCGTTGAACACGATCAGAACCTTCCTCTCTCCTCCGGGGTTTGCCGATGTCAGCCGGATGCCGTGAGGGTAGTCTGAATGAAACAGATCACATAAACACATAAAACCCTCCGATCGTTGGATGGTCGGAGTTTCTCTTTCTAACATTGTACGGTCTGTTGTTGGTTAAAAGGTAAAAGAGTTTCACCGGTGAATTTTTAACATTTTCTCAGAGCGTTATATTTGCTCCAGGGTCACCCAGCCACTGGCGCCGCTCACTTTGCACATTCAAATATGAGGATTTTCCCGAGACCGATGTTTATCTTTTGGATTATGTCAAACAGTCCATGATTTGGGGCTCCCTGGGAATCTTCTGCCACAAAATCTAACCCTGATTTGGAATAATTTTGTGTCATGACGTGTATACTTTTCACATCACCATAAAATGTTTGAGTAATCACATTCATGTGCTGTTATGTGTGTTTGCATGTGCACAGAAAGACCTCAGTACAATAAGAGGGAGCTAAACAAACACGAGCTGGCAGCAGCTGCTGAGGCTGGATTTAGGCCCCAAACGCTAACGTGCTCTGACCGACACCGATGGTACCGTTCCTGTTTAAGGTGCAAGTGTGCAGAACTGAATCCGAGGAGAGTTATTAACAATGGAAACGTAAACACTGTGGTCTGGCTCTTCTGTTAAGCACTGGGGTAAAGGATGACTCCCAAAATGATTGATTAGCATTTGGCACAACTATCAGCAGCATCAGGTTAGATCATGCTCGTGCAGCTCAAACAGCCTCAAAGCATTTAAAAAGGACATTTTGTAATGCCCTCTGTTTGCACCTTCTCGCCCGCTGCCTTTCTCTCTCCTCCGTCATGTGTGTGATTCCACTGACGGAGGTGGCAGGTGCCCTGGAGCTGGGACGGGGTGCCACCAGCTGCAGCTGTTTCAGCAATCAAGCTCCCTTCAAAGGCCCTGCTCCTCTCCCTGCTCACCAGCAGAATGTAGCCTCTGCATCAGCAGCCAGTCTTGGTTCCAGCCATCTGTTATCATTTCTGTTCACTCTTCCATCAGCATCCTGTTTAATGTTTCTCTCTGCACTTCTATTGGTTGACCCACCCCCAACTTCCAGACCTTCTGCTTTGTCCGTTATCCTCTCTTTTGCTTCGCTCTCTTTCCTGCTCCATGCATCATATTCTGTTTAGCTTCCCCATGCATTTCCCTTCCCTGCTGGGCCTGAACCCTCCTTTAGCCCCAGCTTCGGTCACAGTCTGAAGCTCTCGCCTACAAATCGAAGCCTTAACCTCCATTTTCCCAGCTTCCTCTTTTTGCTCCTTGCCCAAGGTCTTTTCTTTGCTTAGCTGTTACCAGCCCAGCTCCTCCTTTCCCAGCTGTCTTGCCATTGCTAATAAAGTGTCGGTAACCTGCTCCTCTGCCTCGGTGTTTGCTCTGAGGTTCAGAACTCCTCCTTGATAAATGCCACCGTTTTTTGTGATTATATTTTTCCTGTCGTTTTTTTGGTCGTTCTCTCATCTCAGACGTCTGTGGTTAATAAATGGTCAAAAATACTAAACGTGCAAGTCAAAGCTGAAGCATCGATTGCAGAAGCAAAAAGACTGAGGCAGTGCCATGAGCTACTGTATGGGTAATTCTTTGTGGGAGCTAGAGGGAAGTAGGATGTCTGATGCTCTTGAACTTGTTTTTGTTTTTTGGACAGCCAGCATGGAGAAAAAATGGGACACAACAGAGAGACAGGTCAAACGTCCGGCTGTGGACAGAACTCAGTGGCTACACTATAGCATAAAACAGGTTTCTCTGCAGAGCTGTGATCAGGAATATAACTTTGGAGAAGTGCATGATGAGGCTCCCTTAAAGTGGATGAAACAAAGTCGTAATAGGAGTCTAATCTCAGTGACATTTCATTCATTTAATGTTTTTTAAGGACTCATTTTGCACTGATTTCCCTCCAGCAAATATTATATATATAAATTGCAAAGTGGCTTGAAGGTGGGCAGCAACTTTATATAATACACAGGTGATCAACTGGATGCTTAGAGGGGCATCAGCTGCAGTTGCGAGGTCAGCTGCTATTAGATGACCTGCAGGGATTGTGGCTGAGCGTCACCTGAATTCTGTGTTCAACTTCTGGCTAAAAAGCGTTAATTTAGCAGCTGCATTATTTCCTTTGGAAACTTTGATTTGCTTGTTTAGATCTCCACAGCGGTCTGCGTTGTTTCGATTTTAGCAGAAAACGGTGTTCTGATGTCTGACCGTCACCCCTCATCGCTGAGTGCATTCCTCTAATTGAGAAAATAAGTTTTACACACATGCACACACAAACCTTCCTACCTGCCTCCCACACAACACACGCACACACAAACACACTCACCCGACCACCCACACAGCTGATGGATGACTGCGCTGATGAATCACACGGGACGATCTGTCCTGGTCGCAGTCATCAGCGCCCGAGACCCATTTAGCTCCAACTGGAGAACCAGAACTGTCAACAACAACCACCGACTGAGCGAGCGCTGAGGCGACACTGGAACAACTGACTTCCACGTGACACAATGTAATGTGATGCAATCTAATCAAATGCGCTGTAAAGAACACAACACACAAACTATTACTCTCTGTTTTGTAAGTATAGCCAAGTGTTTCAGTTTTATCTCAAAAACCTGCCCAAGTTTCATTTTTAGTTTAGTTTTAGTAAACATTAATGCTGGAAACTATCAAAACTGAGAACAGTCAAAAGGAAATGTCTCAGTTTTAGGAGGCTCATATGTTTATTGAGACTGGGATGTCCTGGCTGTGAATCCAGGAACTTAATGTGAGCCATATTACCCATTCTGAATGTGCTACATCTTAGATATTATGACTAAAATGAACACTAATACTGATATCAATAAAAACCAAAATCGCCTTGTATTTGTAATGGCCTTCATTTACCTTTGTTTTGTTTTGTTTTTTTGAACAGATGTCCTGCAAAACAAATACATTTACACTAACCTTTTGCTATTCAGAGGTTGCATGAAATTATTTTGCAGTACTGTGATGAAGTTTAGTACTACTCTGTGTTGGACTGATGTAGAGCAGCTGCGTTGTTCATGGTCAGTGTGAGGTTAGCTCATTGGTTGTAGAAAGTCAAATTAAATTTAAGGTGACGACACTGATTAGATTCAGTCACCTTAAATGTAACCTGTATATTAGCTTTTCACTGTAGGATTGAAATCAGCCATGATAGCTGATAGAACAGTTCAGTTGGTTAAATCAACGAAGGGCAGCAGCAGCTCAGCTGATCACAGCCTGTACACAGAATGTACTGGGGCTCTTCATCATGGCACCTGTTAGTGGGTGGGATTTATTAGGGAGCAAGTGAACATTTTGTCCTCAAAGTTGACGAGTTAGAAACGGCAAAAATGGGTGAACGTGAGGATTTGAGCGAGTCTGACAAGGGCCAAACTGTGATGGCTATATGACCGGATCAGGGCATCTCCAAAAGCTCTTGTGGGGTGTCTGCAGTCTGCAGTGCTCAGTATCTATCAAAAGTGGTCCAAGGAAGGATCAGCGGTGAACCAGAATCAGGGTCAGGGACGCTCACTGTGGCCCGTGTGGTCCGATCCAACAGACGAGCTACTGTAGCTCAAATTGCCGATAAAGGTAGTGCTGGCTCTGATGGAAAGGTGTCGGAATACACAGAGCATCACAGTTTGTTGTGTATGAGGCTGCCTAGCTGCAGACCAGTCAGCGTGCCCATGCTAACCCACTGAAAACACCAACAACGGACACATGAGGTGGTCTGGTCTGATGAATCCCATTTTCTTTTATATCACTTGAATGGCCGGGTGCATGTGCAACTATAATCTGGAGAATATAGAAAAACCCCACAGCACAAGTATAAGAGAGGGTGGAAACGTGCCACTCAAGCTGCGCTGCACCTTTAACCACACCCAACAGTGGTGGTGGTGTAGACACAGCCTGGAGAATGCTTCTACAGAACTGCAGCTCTACTGCTCAAAGTCAGCGACGTAAGGTCTCTTTAAGGAGTTCAAATGAGACTTCAGTTCTGGGTTGGCTGTGGTTTTGTGGGTGGTTCTGCATCATTACACACATATATTTATACACGCAGGCTCGTTGAAAGAAAGTGGTGGGCATGCAATTTCAGAGCTGAACTCTCTCTGAGCGAGGGATCCTGTTAACAGGTGCTGAGGCAGATTTGAAACACCTCCAACTCCAATCTGCTGCGCGGAGCTGAGAGCCAATTCCTCTCTGCTGAAGAAGTAGAGGCTTGGAAACCACACACGCCCCCACACGCAAGCACACAAACAAACACAGCTCCGTAAGACCGCGTTAACATCGTTATTGTAAAATGAGTCGTGCGTTGAGAAATACGGCTAAGCAGCCTCGTTTTCAGCTTGACAGACGTATATTTAGGAAATCCTGTGATGTGCTTCCACCGCGCTCCTCTGAAGCGGGCAGTTGGTGTTGATGCCGTCCTGACTGACGCCGTCTTTCTTTTAAAGACACGGCTGGCAGATAATTGTAATTGGAGCGGGAAGTAAAACCATGTTTTGCCAAGTGATTATTAACAGATTGTTGAGAATACTTCCAAATAGGACAGAGGCTCCAATTTTTTTCCACACAAATTTTTGGTTCTCATATGAAATACAAAATAAAGTGTCATGCTTACAGCAAGCGAAGGCATACGAGTTATTCTTTTTAAAGACAGCCACAGCAGCCCAACTTCCCCCTGTCGAATGAAGATTCTGTCATTTTGCAACAGCGTTGTATTAAGACGTTCTTTTGTTTGTTTTTTTACCCCAAATCAAAAGTGTTTTGCTGCCATATCGATTTTGCTTCTTTGTCTGCAAATGTTCGCTTCCCAAAAAAAGACCGTGGACATGTCCCCTACACTTCGTTTTGGTGCCAGGAAACCAGCTGCAGAGCCACGTCTGCCTGCAAGTCCTCAAGGATGACACTTTCTGAATGTCTGAACTCTGATACAAACTATCCGTGTTGCATTTAACACCTAAAAAACTTTTACTCAAACTAAACATAGTGTACATGATGTGCCATAATGCTCTGTCCTCTTCAGGCTCTGTATCTTCCTGCAGTGTTATAAACCCGGCTTCACCTGTCCAAAGGCTGATGAGGTGTAATGTAAGCATGACTGTTGTGGGTGGCTGGCTCACCGCCACAAATACTGCTAGACTGTCATGAAGTTTCATACATGCACCCATAAAGAATTCCAATGACTTTGACAAAGGCAGAGTTTTTATTTGAAGCATTAAAACACTGACACAGGTCCCTCACAAGGTGCCTTCTTGAGTCTTTTAGCACTTTTTTACCTCCCTGCAGCTTTTTTCCCCTCACACTGGAGTTTTTGTCATGTAACTGATCTTGCAGTCCTCGAGTACACCCTGTGCAGAGTCTGACATCACGATCGAAGCAAAGAAATCAAAAATCTCCATTTTTTTACAGCTCACGTCATTAAAATATTTCAACATATTTGGCTGTAAATGACTACATGACTTTCTTCAACCCCCTTAAAAAACATGAATTTACCAAGCAGGTATTTGCTCACTGAAGCAGCTAACACTTTCTCCATTTCCCTGTAATTACCAATACCACATTACGTAGGATGTTCCTGGAAGCAGACCTGCAATTATGTGAAAAGTTGCCAGAAAATTAGCAGGAAAATGCAGGACTTGTATATTAAACTGTGATATTTCAGAGATTCACTTTGAGAATCATATCAGCATTTTCAGATTTAGAGAAAGAAGTATTTGAGCCGCTACAGACCAGTAGAAATTTCCTAAAGGAGACCGAACGGCTGCTGAGAACACGAGTGAAGGATTCCAAACCATCTGCAGGCGGAAGCAGTATTCTTGGAAATGTCTTTAAATCATACCGAGCGAAGGCACTCGGGAATGAGCTGGAAAATACACACATCACGTGTGCGGTGATGAATGTATGGTGCTGAGAATTATATATATATAAAATGCTCAGCACCATGTGTTCCATGCATATCCGCATGTGTGTGTGTTTTCCGTGGGCCTGCTGACTGCAGGGTAAAAATAGAGATCTGAGCAAGTGCAAAAAAGAAACAGACATGCAAAATAAAAGGGAGAGAGGTGGAGGCAGATGGGGGGAGCAGATGGATGAGAGGAGTCAGAAAGAGAGGGAGGGAGGCAGCAGCACACGGAGCAGTACTTACAGGTGTTTTGGAAAGTGTGCACCTGCATGTCGACCAGAGGAAACGATTGTCTGAAACTGTACGTCACCGACGTCTTCTTCTTTTGGAAGATCTTTGTGACCTGAGGATGAGGAGGAGGAGAAATAAAAAAGGAGCGTTTGATTAGAGCAGGTTTGTCACATTTTAAGTCCTCTGGCTGCAGGCAGCTGTGTTTGATCTTTGATCGCACCAATAAAACTGTGGATCATAAGCTTTAAAATAAATTTAAAAGACTTCCAAATTCTTTGTTTTTCTTCCACATGTGCATTAAAATTTACAGACAACTACAAAGCACCTTCTCATGTGCAGCATTATTTCAGTCAATACTGAGCTGAAAACAGTGCGTCTGTAAGGCCAATTCCTTCATTTCTGCCGCGCACTGGAAACATTTGGGTTTGAAATTAAAAGATGAATATGAGACCAAAACAATCAACATCTCAGCTTTTTTTCCAGGTGTTTACATCTGGATCCCATGCAGAGTTCAGAAGACAGCACCTTTGGTGTGAAAACACACGCTTTGGAACATGTGACTGACAGGTGTGTATTGTTGCCCAGGTGTGTCCTGTTACAGTGATTATTCAAACAATAAATAGAGCTGAATGTCTGCACTCAGGTTCAGATTTGGGGTTTCCTGTTAGAGGAGTGACCAACATGAAACCAGAGAGCTGTCTGTGGGTGAGAAACAAGATGGAAAATCAATCAGAGCCACGCACAATCACTGGTTATAACCAGTGCAACCATTTGGAAGGTTGAAGAACGTGCTCACAGGTGTACTGAGTAACAGATGTGGAACAGGCAGCTCGAGGAAAACAACAGCTGCTGATGCATGGAACATTGTTGTAAAGAAAGACCGTCAAACAGCTGTTAGTGACATCAGCAACAACTTCCAGAGGGCAGCAGTGAAGGTACCACAATCTACTGTTCACAGAAGACTTCATGACCTAAAGTACAGAAGCTTCACCAGAACATCCAAACCACTAACTGGGTCACAAGCTCGATGCAGCTTCTAAATATGAAGTCTTATTAACTTTAATCGAAAGTTTATCCAGTACTTTTGCTCACAAGAAAAACGGGTGACTTCAGACCAAAGGTGCCATCTTCATAACTGTGAATCAGATCCAGATGGAAAAACCTGGAAATAAAAGCTGGGATGTTGATTGTTTGTCTCGTGTTGATTATTTGATGTCAAACCCAAATGTTCTGCAGTCCAAAACACAAAGGTCCAAACCTGGACCCACACTGCAGCTGTTGCATCCATAACAGCAAAAAGTCGGTGGCAAAAAGCACTATTTGAATTGGTTAGCATACATCTAGCAGACACATGATGGCCAAATATTCAGCATCTTTCAGCTGTGGTTTGGTCTCCGCGGCCCCCACACCCCTGTTTAGCTGCTAAATGCTGCACTCTCACTCACAGCTGTTTGCCGCTGAGCAGGTCGAGCATGTTGGAGCTTGTATGATGAAAACAGCGAGGAAACTATGAAACATGAAGTCTCGGTGAAAAAACACGAGACTCGATGGGTAAAAGTTGCTGACAAATCCTGACATTTCTGGAGCGCTGCATTAAACATTAGAAAGGCATTATGGGATAAACTGGTGCTCCAGTGATGCAAAAATCCCTTTATCTCACGTACGAGGAAATCCAAAGGCTGTGTAAGAATTGGTGGCCGAGTTTGTCCTAAAATAGAGCAATAACACAAACACGCAGTTCGTGTAATGACACAAAATTACTGTTTTCCACTAAATTCACAACTGGCAGACAGGAAGTTCAATACAAAACCGCCAGCCTGCATCGAATCTGGATTCATGCTGTCTACATGTCCCTGTAGCGTGAGCACACACAAAGAGTGCATCGAGTACCATCAGCAGGTCGTTGAACAGGAAGACTTCTCTCTGGTGGACGCCGCTCCTCTGAGCTCTGTTCGGATCAGGAACCTCGAACAGTTGACAGCAACACACCAACCTGCGGTGAGGCAGTGACAGCACCTGCAACACACCCACACACACCTGAGAAACGATGTATTCTGTGTCCTGTATCAGTCTATGGTTAAAAAGGACGAAGAGAGCTGCTGCTCGCCTGGTTTTTGATGCCTAAAATGAAGCTAAGCCAAAGAGACATCACCTCTTGCACTCATGCCTGAAGCACCTGAGGCATCCTGGTCAGACACCTGAACCACCTCAAGTAGTTCATGAGGAGCAGCAGAGCTGGTGAAGCTCCGCCTAAATGACTAAGCTCCTCCCCTTGCATCTTATACACCAGGGGTATTCAAATCCAGGCCTCGAGGGCCGGTGTTCTGCAGCTTTTAGATGTGTCTCTGCTTCAACACACCTGCATCCAATATAGAAGTCATCAGCAGGACTCTTGACTGCATACTGGTACATACATACAGGAGGTAATTCAGCCATTTGATTCAGGTGTGTTGGATCAGGGACACATCTAAAACCCGCAGGACACCGGCCCTCGAGGCCTGAAATTGAATACCCCTGTTATACACTGACAGGTGATCAGTGCAGAGCCAGTTCCAGCTCTGGGTCTGTTGAGAAGGGGTCCACATTTTGACAGGTTTTAGAACTGAATGTAATGCAGCATTACTGTTAAAGGTTCCAGCCACTTCTCCAGGAAGGAAATCACAGCGGACACGGTCTGCAGCTTTTTTTGGTTGGAATTTTTTTAATTTAAAAAACATTTAAATTTTTTACATTATTAAATTCGTTTAAATTTTTGAATTTTTTTTAAATTAAATTAAATTAAATTAAATTTAATTTAATTTTTTAGTTAAAAAAGTTTTAGCTGCACTACCAGAATAAGCCACTAGTGGAAAAGAGGATTCTAAGCCATTGAGTGAGCTCATTTCAGTCACATATATCTTAATCTCTGGGTCATCACTGTTTTTCCATATGGAAGTGCATTAAATACTTTTTTGATTCAACATCCTGTATTCTTTCCTGTACTAGAGTTTTTATAAAGCTATACAGGAAAACCCTTCATTGGGCTATTTTTAAAAGCATCCTCACTTTTCCGTTAGCACCTGAAACCTTTGTGCAGTGTAACAGATATTTTTGGATGTTTGTCTTACAGGCTTCTTGCCGACCACCATCCTCTCCACCGCCTGGACCTGGGACACGTGGTCATCGTTGGTCCTAAGCTCCCACTTCTGGATTCTTCCATAGATCGCCACCAGCAGGTCCCGGGGAATGTCTTGACCGTTATCGACACCTGTTGGGATAAGAGTTCAAATTCTGACATGAATCTTTCTCGCAGGTGCAGACGACACTGTACAGTCTCCTTTCTTCAGCACAACCTTCACTCCTGTTTTAGCATCCAGCTGTAGCAATAGCTTCCCATCCCCATCACTGTCTGCGACTGTGATCTCAGTGACTGCATCAGGCTTAGTCAGATTTGTTCCAGCCATCGCCAGACACAAATGTGTCATTCTCTAAAAACCTGGCATTAAGTACCCTGCATGAACAAACAGAGAAGCAGCGTTTCTGGTTTGTTTTTCTGTTCAAACACCAGCAAAGTTTTCAGCGTTAGCGTCAGAGGGCACCGCAGTACTGCGCAGCGTGTTTCCACATGGATGGAAAAAGAGATCTCATAATTAAATGACATGAAAATTGAAAGAAAGTTGAACAACACAGAAGATCCACCTAAGATTAGAGCTGCTTTAGCCACATGGTTAAAGGCAAATTTACTGCTTTAAAGAGGAGTGGAAATGATCCAAACCAGGTGAAGTTAAGAGCTTACAGCTCTAGTAAAGCTTTCTGAATCAAAGTTTTACCATCTTTTTGATGCAGAGTTCTTATTGCTGCACATCTGCTGTGAAGGAAGTCTGACTGCTACGAGTAACGACTACAGCCTGCAGCATTCCTGCTCCTTTCAAACTGAGTACTGACTTTAACATTTTCCAGACCTGCATCATTTCAGACTGATTACAGGAGCTGCTCTACTGACTGACCACGCAGGTTCTTGATGAAGTCCTCGAGCTTCATCTTCCTCTCCGGCTTCACGTTGGGGCTGTACATGTCCGTGTTGAGGAGGATGATTGCAAAGGCGAGGATAAAGATGGTGTCCGGATTCTGGAACTGACGGATCAGCACCGGGTTACAAACGCAGTACCGCTGACTGAAGAGAGAGAGAGAGAAAGGGGAACATCACAATCTCCACAGATGAATCAGGTCTCCGACGTTTGATTCGAATCCTCTGGGATGCAGTTTAATACCTGAAGGCCTCCACCAGTCGCTCCACCCGCTGAGCTTCTCCTTGAACTTTAATCTGAGCTTGGAACTTCCTCAGAGCGTCATCCAGATCCATCCCTGAGAAATCCATCTCATCCAGGACACAGCTAAAGAAAGAGACAGACAACGCTGATCACCATCTATGAAAGCATCCCTTACCCCTCAGCAGTGTGGAAGCTTCTTCAAACAGCTCAGAGGCCTGCACTAAGGAGAAGGATTTGGGGTTTAGTGAGGTTTAACCCTGTGGTTCAGTGTTCACTGGGGTACATCCCAATCTAGAGCACAGCATATTTGAGATAAGCTATGAAACCACCGCCTGTTCACCCATGAGTTCTCTGGGAAACAGTGTTAGCATTCCTAAAAGATCTCTTGGAGGTAGTTATGAAGTTTCAGAGACTAAAGTCTTTCTCAATAAACATTAATATAAAATACAGATCCTTAGGGGCAACTTTGTTGCACACATGAAGAAATGTTGTTATATGATTCCAAATAGTGATGTATTACAAGCTTTATTCTTTTTTATCTGTTTGTTTTTAACTCTGTAATTTCTCTCAGACCTGTGTCTGAGTTTCAGTTGAAACGATCCTCAAACACCAGCTTAATTCATTGGATATAAAACTTTGATTATATCAGATCAATAATGATAAACACAGCACTGTTATTGCCAGCTTTCCTTCATCGATTAACCTGTGTCCTTCACCCGGGCCAAACCGAAACCTTCTGCTTTGAGTAATTACCGATCAATTAAGCTAAGCCTACCTTGGACCCACAAAAACGCAGACACCTGGTCGCACTAAACATCCACTGAAACTAATATCTGCACTCACTCAAGGACATCTTTGTTGAACTGCTGCCGGCTGCCCAGGAACTCTCCGATCATCTGCCTGCTCAGGCCTTTTCTCTCCAGGATGAACCTGGCGATGCCCACTGGCGTGTCTGACACAAAGCCCCTCTCGATCAGGTACTGGATCCCCTTCTCTGGCTTCCTGTAGACCAGAGGAAACATGACTTCTTAGCTCGTTTGTTCAGTGACTTTTTATTGGTCTTCTTATTCCAGATTTCCCCCCTCGTGTGTTTTCTGCTGCTGAGATGTCTGAGCCTGTTCGCAGGATCTGCAGATGTGTTAGTGCATATTTAGCAACACGCAGTAACTTCAATAAAATATTGAAATGTAACCTTCTACCTTCTATCTGCACCTGAGCTCATTTAACATGTTTCTTAGCAGCTGTTCTGACACAAAACCTCTAGAATGCATCAGTGCTAATGATGACATTAGTTAAGGCTCTGTGAGTAAATACTGTATTTATTACACCTGACTTTATCTGCTGTTTTATATCAACATGGCTGCTGTGACAGAGACCTGTGGTCGAACCAAACTCAATCATGGATGCCGGATCTTTCAGGCTTTCAGGCATCTGGCTCGTCATATCAGATGGATTCCAGTTCAAAAGCAAGAATCTGTGATGGTAACTTACACATTTGTGAAGGCACCATTAATGCTGAA
>VUQK01003738.1:4397-29498 GCA_015106715.1 Bujurquina vittata | reverse complement strand
CTATTTCCATTGGTTTTCACTGCTTATACATCCAGTTTACCTCAAAACAACTTTTCTGCTTAGAACTACTGTGCTGTGAAGAGGTGTTTGGCTTCTTCCTGATTTCTTATCTATTGGTAAATGGACTAGCTCTTATATAGCGCTTTTCTACTCTGACTGAGCACTCAAAGCGCTTATACAGCACGTTTACATTCACCCCATTCACACACATTCATACAAGCACTTCCATGTGTAACTAAGCTAAGTGCTTTTTAATTAGCTAACATTCACACACATTCATACTCCAACGCTTGCGTCGGAGAGCAACTTGGGGTTAAGTATCTTGCCCAAGGATACATTGGCATGTAGCCTGGACCAGCCAGGAATCGAACCACCGACCTTCCGATCAGTGGGTGACTTGCTCTACCTCCTGAGCTACAGCCACCCCAAATATTGCATATTTGTCACCCTTTATTTCAATGTTTCAAATCATCAAACAAATTTTGATATTAGATAAAGATAACCTGAGTAAATGCAGAGAGCAGAATTTATGGTTCCATCAGTTATGGGTCTGAAGCAGCAAAGCAGCCCCAGACCATCACGCTACCACCACCATGACTGAGAGTTGGTATGTTATTTTTATGAAATGTTGTGTTGTGTTACAAACCTTCCAAAAAGTTGAACTTTTGTAGGCTGGCCACTCCTCGGAAGGTTTAGCACCGTTCCAGGTTTTCTTCATTTGGGATAACGGCTCTCGCCGTGCTTCTCTGGACTCCCAAAGCCTCAGAAATGGCTTTGTAACCCTTTCCAGTCTAATAGATGCCGATGACTTTGTTTCTCAGCTCTTTCTTTAGCTCACGGCATGATGTGTTGCTTTTTGGGATCTTTTAGCTTACTTCACTTTGTAAGACTGGTTCTGTTTTCGTGTAATCAGGCCTGGGTCTGACTAGTGAAATTGAACTTTTCACTGCACTGTACATGAAGTGTTTATCAACAACTCTTAAAAATGAACCAACTACACTAAATAATATGTTGGTAGCTTAACGGAGCTGCTCACTGGAGTACCTGCTTGTCAGCAGAGCTTTCACATGCAGGCAGCACATTCTCATTCCCGGGCCATCAAACGCTGTCATGTTGTCAAAGCCACTGGTATCTCACAGACACACACGGGATGTCCTTTGCCATGAAGTGCTGGATTACGGTAGAAGTGAGACAGGTCTGTCACTCCCACCTCATCAAACTTGTAAAGGATTCCTGGCATCACATTCAAACATACTGGGTAGGCGGCATTTTTTCAACCTGCAGGATTATTGTTGTGAACCCAAACTGTCATCTTTGACTGAACTTCTCCAAGTAGTTTTCACTGACAAATCAAACCAGAGAGTGAAAGAAAAAGTCATACTAATCAGTAAATGAAACTAAAGCCAAACAGTGCAAAATACGAAGCACCCGAACAGAATGCGACCGTCCTGACTGAGACAGGTGTGCAACCTACTCCCTGTCACACCTCCCACCTCCTAATGTGGACGTTTTTAAATAAAAACGTCCTCTATCTTCAGTCAGTGCTGCTGTACCACAGCGAGTGCGTCAAGGCCCTATCCGTAAACAGCATCTGGTGTGTATTTCTGTGAGATTTGTGGGAGTGGGATGGGGGAACCTTTAACTAAGCAAAGTGAATCAAACCAACAAACTGATTTTTGAACACTCCCATGATGATCCCTCCTCAGTCACTCTGCCTTATTTTTCTCTTGGGTCATTTCTTTTGGGTCATTGCATGGAAAACCAGTGAGAGACTCCCATCTGCTAATTGCTCTTTTTTTAAAAAAAAAAAATCATAACTTAATTCTGTTTTTTCAGCCGGTAATGTTGACGTTGTTCTGTTCACAGAATGTTCTGAATCCAGGAAGATGGTCCTATCAAGTCGTGCCTATCACAGCTTTGTTTCAGTCGATCAAATCAACCTGTAAATCAGCAGGTTGTCTGGCAAAGAAAACCAGTTGACACTCGGTTATCTCACACTCCACTAATTGAAGCTTTTTAAGACTAAACAGAAATATCTAAATAAACCACTGCATCGCTGTCAAGTCATATTTCACAACCACGTTTGTTTGGCACTCCTGAATATTGATAATCTAATTATATCAAGTTCACCCTTTCATTCATTATGTCCAGGGTTATAAGGCCTCTCATGATGTAACATTCCTTCAGTCGTACTTAAATATCCTACCACTAATACTCACTGGCTGTATTTAATGACATTCAGATGATATAAAGACTTCATTTCAAGGTTTCTACTCAGGAATTAAATGAGACCTTGGCTGCAATCGTCACATGGAGACCTACCAGCAAAAAACGGCCTGTGACTTATTTTGGGTGCCGAGCCATAGCTTAAGTAACCACTGTCATTGACAGCATTCAATAAGTCTATTTCCAACTGTTTTAGTGGCTCAATTTTCACTGCCCCATTGCAAACAGATTGTGGGGTTAAGGCCAGGAAAATAGTCATAGGTTGAAGTTGCATCCAACCGTTTTAGAGTGCAGAACTTCTGATGCGGGGTCAAACGCTTTAATAAGCTACTTCTGTTGACATAAATTATAAATTCAAAGGATTTTGTTACAGTTTCAGTCAAAAGAATTGCAAGAGCAAGAAAGCAAAAAAAATGGACAAGTGTTATGAATCACACAAACTTTTCCATGCTAGTGTATGACCTTCCTGTCTGTCTATCCTCTACCTTTGTCTAGCCGTGTCATATCAGTTCAAAAGCAGATTAAAAACCGACACGAATGGACGTATTTATTCTTTATCGTCCACCTTTATGTCCAAACCAGCAGCCTCTGGAGTACTGATAAATGACAAATAAAAAGAAACTCAACAACTTAGCCCCAAAAGGCAGGACCCCTGAGACTGTGGGAGGTATGTGAGGTGTTGGGCTCTCTCCATTTGTCTGTGTGTCTTCAGCAAATTTGAGGTGCCTACAAATGTGTGTGTGTGTGTGTGTGTGTGTGTGTGCGTGCGTGTGCGTGTGTGTGTCTGTGTGTGTGTGTGTGTGAACCATGACTGGTTTTATCATCAGAATTCTTAAAATGCTTCACTCTGATTGTGGCGATATCACAGCCCCGACCCTAAACAACCTGTCAACAATCACAGCTATAGTCGCTATCGTCATCATTTCATGTCATCAATATCACGACGGACCCCACAATCACCGTGGTGCTGCGGGTTTGCTGCAACGAGTTTTGATGTCTATGGCGGGGGAGCCTGAAGGATGAATTACAGAAGAATCTCCACAGTTTTATATCTGCAGACAGGAAAAAACAACTGAGTAAACTGCTTCCTCTGCTACAGAAATATGTACCAGGCAGATTGAAAATGCACCTGTGGGAGTCAAAGTGTTTTTAAACCCCAGTGTTGCTGAGGTCAAGAATGTCAGTCAGTTGAAAGACAGCAGAAACATATTTTCACGAGGCAGGACCGTAAAGTAGCTAGATAAATGAGCATTATCAATAAATACTGTTGAAGGCCATGTCACATCTTGCGTATATGGTAAGACTGGTTAAAAAATAAATACATTTTTTTGTAATAATGCCAATTACTATAACAGCAGTTTTGATTTCATATAAATTACATTTTGTTTTTTCAAATATTTTGTCTTATACCACTTGACCACTAAGCTAACTCCTACCAAAGTCAGCCAATAAGCTCCTGTTTGCTGGTACAAAGAAAGCAGCTGCGCAGGACCAGATAGTAAAGCCTGAAGCTGCAATTTCAAAAAGCACAGAGAGCGCAAGAGTGACTAATTATTTTTGCTTTTTGAACTAAGTCGGCTTGAGTGATGATAGAAAAAGTCTCTCTGCAGAATATCTTCATATTTATGCTCTCAGTTAATCCTGTTTGCTGCTGCTGTCTTTTTACTTAGACTGTGATTAAGACAAGTTCACAAGCTAATGTTCGGCTGCAAATGGTGACATTTTTCAGCAACAGCACTCTGATATGCCCACAGTACACCCCCTGCCCAGCAGCAAATAGCACATTTAAAAACTAAAGGCCGAAATTTCTTCTCTGCAGCTGGTTTTAAGCCAAAATAAAAATGAATAAAGCATGTGTAAACGGTTAACGGTTAATCACTGGGTCTCTGCAGTGATTTCATTTACAACAGCAGCTTCTGACATCAGCACTGTCCCAAAAATATAATTTTGGAGTAAAGACTTTGGTGAAAGAAAACAAACAATAAATATTTTACATTAATTTGTAAAATTATATTTTTCAACAGTGCACTTTGTAGGTACTTTGATTAATGTATTAATATGATTAATAAATGGGTCTGATGAAAACTGCTGCTGTGTGGATCTGGGAATAACACTGAATTTTAGTAAAAGTGCTATGAAGTGCTATGAAGATACACAGGTATATCCATATCACTTTGACTGGAATCCCAGCACAGTGAATGCCAAAAAACTTAAAGTGAAAATTCTATTTTTCCTACCTCCTAAGCTGGTGCTGTTCTTTCTATTATGAAGCTGATCAGCGATGCCTCACAAAATATGGCACACACTTTCTCTTGTTTCCTCACACACACAAACCACAAGCCCCTCACCGATCTCTACTCGCCAGTCTTTAAGCATTAAAACACACAAAAGCACCTCCACAATGGACAAAGGGGAAAAATAATATGAAAGTCAGGCAAGATCTGAAAGACACAAGACGCGAGGCTGGCCTTGTCCCTGCAAACCTACAACCATTGTTATTATTATTATTATTGTTAATATTAGTCTTCTAGTATTGCAGTCATATCAATCAAAGCTACCGAAAATATAACAGTTCTCTCTCACAGCTCTATTCTCAAAGCATTTTTCACTTTCTGCAAGACTCAAGTTTCAAAGGAAATACAGTTTAACCCACTTAAAAGCGTAACGCATGTTATTGCTGAAACAGCTGTTTTTAAAACAGCATTTAAATGTTCTTTTTTTCTTAAAAATGTAATATTAGGTGTCACGAAAGATAAACAGATGAGGTTTTTTTGTTCATAGACTCACTCTAGATCATTTTGTTTGGACAGAAAACAATTTAGTTTAAAAAAAATGGGTTCAGTATTTAAAAAATACAATTTAGAAAAGAAAACTTTGGCCAGTTTTTTGATGACAGCATTGATAATTTGCTTATTATTTATATTTCCTCTTAGAGAAATAAAGAGGATAAAGTCTTGTCATCCACTACATTGATCAAAATATTATGGGAACCAGCTCATAAAAATCAAAACCCCTAATCTGATCTGAAGTGTGGCTATTTCTCCAGGAAGATTTTGTTCCTGTGCATCTCCGGCGTACCGTCAGGTGGCTCTTCCTGGAAGTATCATCCTGGCCTCTTAAATGTGCACTATTTGAATTCACTGTGGTTTGTGGCAATTATCAATTTCTCTTTCAAATGTGATGTGTTATGTGATGTGCGGAGGATCATTGCTGATGATGAAAGCTGGCTCTCACAGCAGTTTTCAGATGCAGAATCCACAGATTTTAAGTCCTTAAGGTGGCAAAAAACCCAAAAAGATTGTGTTCTGACACTGGAGGAGATCCTGTGTGCATCCCAGATGCACAAGTGCAAACAGGACTTTGGGGGTGGGGGAGCCCTAGCAGCCATGATGAAGGTCTGCAGGTGCATAAGAAGATGATCCTTAAAGGGAGACTGGTTAGATCTAAAACAGGTGAGGTTTTCTGATTTTCATGGGTCTCTGACCTCAACGTTTTCCATCCCTCGTTTGCGAACAAAAAAAAAGTTCCGCCAAAGTACCAAAGTTACCAAAGTAACATTTGAATACTCATTTAGCACAAAGCGGGAGTGTATTTATCCTAGTTTAGCATAAAAGCTGAAACCAGGCAGAAATAGCACCCGAGTCCAATGTGAAATAAAAGCTTTTCAAAAGCTCTAAAGCTCTCTAATTAACACATTATATCAGCTTGTTTAACAGATACCGAAAGAGAATTGGAAAAACTTCCATTTGTGGTTTTAGGTGGGGTTGCATGCTGGAACTATTTCTTGAAAGACAACAGGCAGCCTGTTGGGCACTGTACCCAGCGTCACAGTCTTCTTGCCTCAGCTGGCATGTTTGGCACCATTGTCCATCTGCAGAAACAAATGCCAAAATCTGTCCACAAAGAACTTCAGTTCAAACTATAGCCCGTTTCTCCCTGCGTCTAATCTTAATGCTCACCACATCTGAACTCTATCACTATGCATTGATAGCACAGAGCTTAAAGTGGTATTAATCTTCTTGTCCAACTCAGAAAAAAACCTTAATAAGTATATTTGTCAAAATGCTGACCGATTCCTTTCCCATTACTGACCCAGAAGAATGCATTCAACTGTGTTCAAGGTGTTGATGCATGCAGAGGAATGCACGCAGACATTTTGTGTAATTCCTGGGAAACAAAGTCCGCAAAATAAACAGATTTGAAGTTGACACAACTACAAAGTGGAAATCATCACATTGGCTGAACCACATGAAACAATAACTATTAAGTCATTCTCCTGCCCTCTTAAAATCCATTATATGTTGAGTCTGTTAATCGTTTCCTCACTTGCTGGGACATGATGAAATGTGCTGACAATCAAAATAGCATTTGGTTTATTTTCTCTCCTCATGGTTACCCTGTATACATGAACATAAAACATGAAATGCAACTCCTGGCACAGGCCTCAGAACCCTGCCAAGTAATGACTGTGTATGTGTGTTCTTTTACCCTGTTGGGCTTCAGATTTATCTTGATTGTTTCCTTCTACGTCTCTTCAAAAAGTTTTCATGTTTCTCAAGGCTGAAACTTTATGTCGACTGTGGTCTCGGGCTTTGGTTATTTTTGAAAGCAAATGCAGAGAAAAATATCCCAAACATTTTAACGGCCTTTCTTCAAAGGAAGTCGACTCTCTGTTGAATTTAATTAACAGACAGAATCGAGATTGGTCTTAAATAGCTTGGCTTTTTACTGTGCTTTTAAAAGCTAAAACATAAAACCACATTTAGCAGTCATTAAGTCCACGGATCACCGCACCAGTTTACTTAAGTACAAAATTAGGCTAAAATGGGAGAAATCTTTATAAACGTAGCGGGACATTTTTGGGACTCGACTGCAGGCATTTGCACCCAAGATACTCGGCACAGCTTTCAACAGCATTATAAAGGTAAATATGGAAATGATAAAAGTGTATAAAATGACATTGCTCAAATGAAATGATTCTCAGAGAATGGTGCCAGCACATGTGCTTCGCAGATCCAGTGTCAGCAGCTTAAACCCCCAAGGACACCAGTAAGGCCATTACGGCCTGTGATGGACAAGTTATCCGACAGGTTTTGAATAGTTTCTTTGACCTAAAAAGCATGAGAGGAATAATCACGTCTGAAAAAATCTGAATCAGTTGTGTGGATATGTGCACCACAGGATACATCAAAGATTTGTTTTTACGAATCTCATAACATCCTCGGTCCTCTTACTCTAGGCTACATGTTACACATAAATAAGGTCAAGCATGTGCAGCTGCTTCAGGTCCCATCTGGTTAACATGAGAAAGAGCGCCCTCCTGAGGCCATCCTCGGTGCTGCTCAGCTTTTCCCTCGAGACCAGAGAAGGAGTGATCCGGATGTGGAGGAGGAGAACAGAGAAGGTGCAAGGGCAGGTAAAGTGACAGCGGTTGTATGTGTGTGATGTCTTCATTGGTCCAGTGCGTGTGTGATGTCTTAACACAAGTCCCAGCGGGCTGTAGATTTTAACAGAGCATGGATCACAATTACTGTTCCTCGGAGGGAGAAGAGCGAAAAGGGACATAAATGCTCTCTCTAAGTCTCGCTCTGTCTCATGCAAACACACATCGCAGGCATACGCACGCACACGCACGCACATACATCTGCTTTGTTCCTTAAAGTCCAGCAGCTGAAATTCCCATCAGAACTTTTACATCGTAAAGCCCCATCATCATCACTGCAGCCTCTCTTTGGTTTCCTCCTTTGTTCTTCTGCCTTGCTCTCCATTCCTTCATCCATAGGTCACACACTATTCTCTTGCAATATTTATTAAACAGAAAAAAAAGTTGTGTTTACTTTCAGTTTCAGAAGGAAAACTGTTGAGAGAACTACTGCAAATACAGGTTCGTGACAACAGAAGGTTTTCAGCAGATTTGCGCATGTCAGCAGGTCTCAGCGGCTAGTTTATCCGCCAAGCGCTGAATTCAAGAACAAAGAGGCTAAAAGTTTTATTCCTGAGAATGCAAAGCTCATTAAAAGAAGATTATAATCTATGAGTATTGGCAGCGATGTATGAAAGCGTACACATTAAGACACAATCTTTTCGAGGGTGTTGGGGCCTCACTGGAAGTCTTGCATACGGTTGTTCGGCACGCAACAGAGTGACACAGAGGTGACAGCGGTGATGACTAAAGCAGAAGTCACGTCAGTTGGTGAAGGACACACACGCGTGAAATAAGGCACCTTGAAGGCAACATCTTGCCAGCTCATTACATTCACTTGGACAGTGGCCTTTAACACCGCACACCACCTATAGAGCTGTGCGGCCCCCCACGCTGCACCATCATCTCCCACATACCAAATAAGCAGCGAACCAAAAGCATTACCTGAGAAAGATCTGTCTTTGCACAAGTAACATCTAAATACAGTAGTTAGAATTGTTTATTGCCTCCAACTAAAATAAGATGATGCAACACAACATGGTTGTACTGTGGCTCACTACTGTCCTGGGTCACAGGTCAAAGGTCACAAATCCCACTGACATTCTGCTGACTACTCCTCCTTCAGCCAACAGCCAATCATCAATCAGCCTCCATTATCAGATCACATAACTGCAGCATTGAGAGAGCTCTGTCAGCAGTTAGCTGAAGGCCAAGAAAAAGAGTAGTGTGTGTGTGTGTGTGTGCCTGGGTGTATGTGCGTGTGCACATTCCAGGCCCTGGCGTGATGTGAGGGTCAGGGGTGAGCTGTATGTAGCCCCTCATCAGCTCTCCCAGGGGTGGCTAACAGACACACATGAGGAAATGCACACGTGTTGACCGCTCACTCTATTTAAGTGGCATGAGTGTAATGATGAAACACTGGAAGCATGCAAAGAATCCTGCAGCAGTCAGCGATGTATTATGGAGCAAAAGATAAACAATTTTACTTTTAGATGCAGGAATAAATTTTATACTTCAGATTGGTTCTGTGGACACTAAAACAGACTGTGTAACTGTGGGTTGCAACAATGAACCCATCATTTTCACTGCAAAGCTCTGTGGTTTTGAACAATTGTTCTCCAGACTTTTCTCTGGACATTGGCTGCTTTTTCACTTGTTTTCAGTCCAGTTCCTGCACCTAGCCACTTTCACAGGAATGTTTCTTAAGCCACTAAACAGTGACATATGAATCATTAAAGCATTGAAAAAGGAACGGAATTCAAGGGATGAACCAGTGTTGTGTCTACACATGACAGAGAACTTATTTTTAACCAATTTAGAACATTTTCTTTTGGCACTTTGTTGCCAACAGCCTGTTGCAAAAACGTATAATTTGTTCCCATTTTGTTGGTTGAATCTATGACTTATCCTGAAGATAACACACTTTGAAAGGCATAAAATAGTATTTTTGTATTAACACACTGATTCCCAAACCTGGCATATTTTATAATGGTGTGCAGTGTGTCTCTAGAAATTTGAGGAACCAGAAAAGTAGAGGACAAAAGAACAAGTGGAAGGCCTAAAAAGACCTACCTATAGCAAATGAACCGTATCTGAGAGTCATGTCCTTTAGAAATAAATAAAAATCCACCAAGACCTGATGCAGGAGCTGAGAGATGCATTTGGTCCTTCAGCTGATCCATCTACTGTTCCCTGAAGCCTCATCAGAAATGGTCCCTGTGGAAGGGCAGCTGACAAGAAACCATTTTTAAGGAAGGGAAAACAGAAAAAGGTTGAGGTATGCCACATTGCACAAGAACTGGACTGAAAATCAGTGCCAACAGGTCTGATGGTGAGATGAATCCAAATTTGACATTTTTGGTTGAAATCGTCATGAATATGTTTGAAGAAGGTGAGGAGAGCAGCAATAAAACATGGCCAAGGCTCTGTCATGGTTTGGGGCTGCATTTGCTATATCATCTGGAAAGCATCTGATTGGCAACAGCCTCATTTCTCAAACACACTGCCAATGCAGTTAAAGCATAGCTGGACAGAAAAACACACAATGAACACCATCAGTCATGGATCGGCCTCCCCAGAGGCTGGACCTCAACATTATGAAGCAGTGTGGGAACATCTTGAGAGAATGGAACAAAAGCCTGCCAGCATCCAAAGAAGAGCTTTGAATGTCCCTCAAGAAGCCCGGAGAACTATTCCTGAAGATTACGGAAAGAAATGAGAAGAAAGCTGCCTGAGAGAGTTCAGGCTGTGTTGAAGAATAAAGGTGGCACACCAAATATTGACTATGAGTTGATGCCCATGTGATTGGCTGATTAGATATTTGCAATAAGGAGCAGTTAAATAGATCAATGCATTTCTAAAAGAGAGAAATACAGTGATGTACAGTTTAGTTTGTTTGTTGGTTTAATATAGTGGTACCTGCACTGTATGTTTTGTATAGGACCTTTTTCCAGTTAGGAAAAGGAATTCAGGCAGTTCAGGCAGGCCATGACGTCGAGCTCAACAGCAAATGTAGATGTAGTTTTTACAGGATAAATTAATGCACTTGTTCCCTATCTGCTCAGTTTTAGATGAAAGCTAATAATAACAATAATAAATATCAACAAATAATACATATAAATTTAAATCAACTAGAAGCATGCTAATTAAATTACACACACACAGAGTGCTCTCTCTCTCTCTCTCTCTCTCTCTCTCTCTCTCTCTCTCTCTCTCTGTCACACACACAGTACACACTCACATGAAGCAGACTCTCCTCTGCTCTGCTTTAAAGCATTGCCTATCCAAACAGGAAAGTGGCCTCTGCCCCTGCAGCAGTTGAGGGCACAGCAGTGGAGATTTCATTAGTCACAGCTAACAGGCATATTATCCGCTTCAGCGCACCTGTAAAACTTTACTGTGTGTCAATCTCACACAATCACAGACGCAGCTTATAGGTGAGGGTGGGTGGGTTTGTGGACCTGTAGGTGGGTGTGAAAGGATGGGTGTGTAACACACATGTCTGTGTTTGTATATGAACTGTGTCAGTCAGGCCTCTCTGGGTATGTGCACATTTTATTTTCATTAGTATACCTGGCAAGCAAAAGCAACAAGTCATTTATATTTTAAGGTAAAGCAAACTCAAATTTCTGTATTTTCAGTTAAACAGCTGCTAGCAGCTTCTAAAAACTGGCTGGAAAAAATGCACGGGCTGACACTGCACAATAAAAATTCAAATAAACCCACTTCAAGTGACAGGCATCAGTAGCTGCTCTGCACTTCCTTCATCCTCACTGATGCTCTCCCACCCGTTCACTGCAGCACTCTCAGGTCTGTCTGGATATAATCTGTTTAATTTTTGAGATATTCACCCAATATTTTCATCTTGTGAGCCATTCAACTGATAGCTCAGTCACATTAGAGTAAACATAGGATGTCAAACTGGAAAGAAAATGATGATTGTACTGATTTTTTATTTTTATTTTTTTGTATTTGTGGAACAAATGAAAGTGATGGTTGAGCATGCAACGCCCTCTGGGCAACCACTTTCAATCTTTAGGCAATAAAGTGCTTTGAGTGCTCAGGTAGTGTAGAAAAGTGCTTTTTAAGAACCAATCCACTTACCAACTTGACCGCATTCAGTTGCACACTGATTCTGTCTTATTGCAGTCTTCACCCACCAAAGTTAAAGACAGTGACTGTGAGTGGCTGCAGACCCGGGCCCTGTCCTCAAAGAAGCCTTTTCAAAGGCAACAAGGTCATTGCGCATGCAATAATTTTGGTTGTGCAGCTGTCTCCAGCTGTTTTCTCTAGTGTGACTGTAGCATAATGCTGAAGGGCTGCAGGGATCATACTCATAGAACGAGGTTACATTGTGTAACAATTTTTCTATTTTTTCAGACTATTTTTGTGCTAACATTTCTCTAGCATTTGGCCTTTGTTCCCTAAAGGATCCGTTTTCAAGGTACAACCGCTCATTTAAATTATCTTGTGCACTTTACCAACAATTAAAAAAAGAGTAAATTTAGCATCCCTCCCTATTATTGTATATATAAATTAGTATGGTCCAACAGTGTACTCCAACATGGCAGCCATCCCTCGATGAGCAAAGAATATGACGTGAGCTTTTTAAAGCATGGATTGATGGTGAAATGACACACAGCTTCCAAAGCAGCATTTAATGTTCAAGAGTCCCATTCTTTTTTCAATGCAAATGCATTGAAAAAAGACTGAAATTTAATTCAGATTCAAGTTTCTTTTCTTCTTTTTTTCTTGCCTAGCCAGTTATGTTAATTACAAATATAATACATTACTGTGGTCTGAGTAGACACTTTTTTTTTACCTAAATAAGAGGAAGGGACTGGAAGCGAAGAAGACAACATTAATCAAAAGCCCCATTCACCTGCTTGAGGGTTTAAGGTTTCTGTGTTTAAAATAGCCTAAAAGATGAAGGAAGGCCACTGATGTGTGTCTGTGCGTATGTGCAAAGAGGCTTTGAGGTTGAGGGAAATTCTCACCATTTTGCAGCAAGTGCCAAAAATCTGTATCCTGCCCCATGAATAGAGCTGGAGAATCACACAAAAACATACACACACAGACACCGGTACCCCCTGTCCGGCAGCCTCTTTGTAGCCGTGTTGTGATTGTATCAGATGTGGAGCAATAAAGGTTTGAAGTATGGGGGTGTTGGTAGGGGCATGTGTGAATTTGTAATGTGCTTATACTGGAACCGCAAAGACAGGAGATAGGGGCTCCAAAGCGGTGTTATACTCCCACACGGTCACTCAAAGACACACACATTTATACACTGTGGGGAGTGGAACTCTAGCTCCCTGAACTCCTTTCATCCGAAGGTGGAAGTGAGTGCCAGATTTCCTGGAGTCACACCGAGATACAGCACTCTATATCCTCTGCAAAACTACTGCCTGCTGCCAGTGTGTGTGTGTTTTTGTGTGTTTTGGTTCAAAGACTTAAAGTATACATTGTCGAGGTGAGCTATCTACGCGTGATCTCTTCAGCTATATGTATAGCACCTCACAGTTTGAACTGTTGGATTAGACCATATAGCACTGCTTTTAAGGTGACTCTGCAGATCTAGGAGTGAACAGAAAGGAGTTTTTTTTTTTACTTTGCGTTACTGTACATGTGTTGCTGTAATGTACAAGGCTTGACATGCTTAAAAGATCACATAGCCTCCATGTGGGGTGGTGGCTGAGGTCCCCAAGGGTCACCAGAAGCCAAAGGACAAGTAGCAAATGGTCTCACTTACCTTTACTGCAGGTTAGAGGTCAAAAGAGAAAATGCGCAGGACTCTTGGACTGGACAACGACAACATACCTACAGCACACTCCACTGGCACGTAAAAGAAAACACGCAGTTCAGCCCATAAATTCTTGGATAATGAAACATTTTTTTCTAGTTTTGCCTCTGTACGGACCATACTGGATTTTACAATCAATATGTGATTGAAGTGCAGACATTTAGCTTTAATTCAAGGGGTTTAACAAAAGTATTGCAATAACTATTTAGGAATTAAGGACTTTGTTTTACATATTTCTCCATTTTCAGAGGCTCAAAACTAATTGGGCAAACTAACAGTTTTAAATGTAAAGATTGTTTTAATATTGGGATGAAAATCCTTTGCAGTCTGTAACCACAAATACCATTCTGCTCAAAAACCACTAATATTTTCCTCATCTTTTCTGATGGTTTTTTCACTAGTTTTGCATTTGGCTAGAGTCAGTGTCGCTGCTGGCAGCATGAGGTGATACCTGGACCCTACAGAGGTTGCACAGGTAGTCCAGCTACTCCAGGATTGCCAGAAGGCTTCTGGGTCTCCCAGCACAGTCTCAAGAGCACGGAGGAGATTACAGGAGACAGGCAGTTTCTGTAGGAGAGCCGGACAGGTCCGTAGAAGGCCATCAGCAGGACCGGTATCTGCTCCTTTGTGCAAGGAGGAACAGGATGAGCACTGCCAGAGCTACAAAATGGCCTCCAGCTGTTGTGAATGTCTCCAACCTAAATAATCAGAAATAGACTTCATGAGGGTGGCCTGAGGGTCCAACATTCTCTGGTGGGCCCTGTGCTCACTGCCGGCACTGTGGACCCTGAATGGCATTTGTCATAGAATACCAGAATTGTGACAGACTTGAAAGGGTCTGAATAAGCCATGGAGAACTTTATGCTGCCGGTAACATTGTTCAGCATTGGTGGTAGGTCAGTGATGGTCTGGGGAGGCATATTCAATGAGGGATGCATAGACCTCTACAGACTAAGCAACGGCACCCTCACTGTGATTAGGTCTCAGGATGAAATCCTTGGACCCATTGTCAGCCTCTACGCAGGTGCAGTGGGTCCTGGGTTCCTCCTGGTGCATGGCAATGCCTGGCCTCATGGGATAATAGAGTGCAGGCAGTTCTAGGAGGATGAATCAAGTGATACCATTGATTGGCCCCCCATGCTTGCCTGACCTAAATCCAATAGAACACCTCTGGGACATTTGGGACATCTGATACCGCTAAGTTGCACCTAATGACTGTCCAGGAGTTCAGTAATCCCCTATTCATGCGTAAAAAGAATGAATGCTCTGGCCAGATCAAGATTAGAATTTGCCAGAAACATCTAAAAGAGCCTGGACGGCTACTGAAAAAAGATTTGGACGTGCAACCAAGATTAACTTGTGCTACAATGGTGGGAAGAGAAAAGTCCAGAGAAGACAAAGAATAGCTCATGATCCAGAGCATCCCAGTCAAACATGGTGGAGACAATGTTATGGCATGGGCATAAATGGCTGCCAGTGGAACCAAGTCACTAGTGTTTATGAATGATGTGACTGCAGATAGACGCAGCAGGATGATCTGAGTTGTACAGGGCAATACCCTCTGCTGAGATTCTGCCAAATGCTACAAAACTGATCAGCCAGCACTTAACAGTGCAAATGGATAATGACCCACAATACATCCCTTTTTAACATCCCTGTCCAAATGGATAGATTAAACCACTTTTGAATGGTTCAACAAAACACAGAAGTTCAATTTAATTTCAAATTCTCATTGCAATTGTCATCGTACTAGAGCCACCCAGTCCAAGGAGGAGGACACTATGGTGATGTGAGATGCTGACAGCCACACACAAAAGATTTCTTGTTGTTCACTGTGGCATTGTGAGGGTATTTGATCGCTCCCGTCGCTTTCTGTTTCTTCATATAATATTATCAAAGCATCTCTCTGCATCTATGGATCTCAGAAAATCCGCCCTCACTTCCTGACCCGACATTCTCTCTTTATCTCTCTCTCTCAGGCTTTCTCTCTATCTCACTTTCTCTTTCTCTCTCACATATGCACACACCACGCATGGTGATGAAGGATGGTAACCCTCCTTTCTCCGGTCTCCTGCTGATTTACACACACCATCTTTGACAAAGCACCTGGAATAACACCTCAAATACAGATACACACACTGGCACACACACAAGGAAGCCAAAGCCACTCTACTGTTGCTGTGCCAAGATAACCATGGAGCAGAAATCACACAACAGGACTGCTGTGTCAGACATGACTGTGGTATCATTATGCAAACAAAAGAAACAAAAATTACGCTGTTTCCTCATTTCTCTGTTAATGACATTTCACCCGGGGTTCTCCTCATTAAGCCATTACCACATAAACTCTCAGCCTACTGCAGCTGTGGGTTTGAAGTGCATATTTTTGACCATTGTACCACATCAGCAACATCACTGTCATGGAAAATTTCATGAGCTTACATGATTCATTTGACCTTTGTTTCACTTGCTCCTTAACATGACTTCCTCCTCTGCCAAATGGCAGACACAAGGCCCCACAGGGCAAGTCTGAGCTGGAGGACACAGTGGAACAAATGGAGCAAAGAGAGAGGGAGAGAGAGGGAAGGCGAGAAACAGCAAGATAGTGTGAACGTTTTATCTCGCACAGAAGAAGGATCTTTGATGAAGAAAAGTGCTTAGCGGCATCTGAATGTCCAGTCTCTGGGTGTTTGTGGTATGCAGGCAGGAGAGTGAGTACAGACACAAATCTATGAAGATAAAGCTCATCCTGGTCAGGAGGAGGAGGAAGAGGAACTGGAGGAATAAAAAGATAAGGGGGGGGGAACAGTGGAGCCATTCATAGAGATTTAGGGAATGTGTAGCTTTGTACAGGGAGGAACTGAGTAAAGGAGAGGGAATAAAAGGACCAAAAATAATAGAAAAGCTACAAAAATCTAAGATATTAGCAAAGCAAGGGGCTGTTTGATCTATATGGAGATACATATACAGTGTACAGTGTGCCATGCGTGTGGTCTCGTGCTCTCATCCTGTTTAGGAAAGAGAGAGACCCCTGCTTCCTTTGGCGCTGAACCCTCTGTTGTGACTACATTACATCTCCTCCACTGCCTCCCCCAACTCCATATGTCGGCCATATTGAACCCAACAGCAGCCCGTGTAAACACGTTTACACCCTTTTCAGCAGCCCACTTTCTAGCTTTTAATCAAACACAATTAAGGTAGCAATAAAGGTTTCAGAACACACGTGAGAAATATTATGACTATAAAAATTGTACTGTAGTGTGTGAAAGTAATTCAACCAGTTTGATAAACACTGCTTAACAATTTCTATATTTTTCTAGCACCAGTTTTATGAATTCACATGCTTGTGTTTGAGGAAACAGTTCAATGTTTTGGTACAGTGAGTGCTTTATATGTGATATCACATATAAAGTCTGTATACTATACCCTGTTTACTGCAGTGATATGTAATCATTTCACCTCAAATTAACAGCTTCCATCATTCCTTATGTTTCTTTTGGAAAGTAAACTAAATCATAATACTGCAAAGAGAACCTTTATTTTCTTTCCAGTGCTGATTCTGGCACTTGTTAGCTTGGATGAGCAGTATGGTCTTCCAAGAACAGTGCGTTACTAAGATTGTGTTTCTAAGGTTTCTTAGAACCTAGATTATAGCCAGTCAGATGATTGAAGGAGCAATCTCTGGATGCAGCAAGTCAGGAGACGCTGTTTGCACAGAAGCAGAAGAAGGGAAAGCAGGCAAGGATGCTAACTGAATTGAAGGATACTGAATTGTTATTCAAGGCCAACATTCAGTATCCTACAGTACAAAGGGACTATCCCAGCTGAAAATGAGTGAGAGGTGGGGACAAGCCTGGATCTAGGATCACTGATTAACCTAACAATTAACTGGATGTTGCTCTTCCTTCAATGGGGGCTAAATGGCATTAGATGCCAGAGGAAAAGCTTATTTTTTTAATAATACTGGTTCTTATATATCACTTTACTGCACCTGATCACTCAAAGCACTTTATTCAACATGCTTCATAAACCCATTCATACAAGCACTTCAGTATTTTACCCAAGGATACTTAGCCATGCAGACTACAGCAACCAGCGATTGAACCAACAACCTTCCAATTAGTAGGGGGCTTGCTCTACCTCCTGAGCCTGAACAATATGACACACAAAGCTACACGTAGGGGCGCTCATTTTGGAAGTTCTCATATGGGTTGTTTTGGCACAGATGACTCATATTGTCATTGGGATTGGAGATGTTGGAATGAAGCCAGAGGAACTGCTTTCCTGTGGTTTCCATCCTTGTGCTAAGTTGCTAAGAGCTACGCTAAGAGTTGCATTGATCTGTTCATTTTATGCTCTCTTAGAAAAAAGTGAATTGGGGAATTCCCCAAAATTTAAAAAAAACTTTTAGATACACAGTAACAGCTTTGTCTTATCAAACTAATAGGATATATACACTGGCAGAAAGAAAAAAAGAGAAAACCTGGAGTGAATTTCTTCATGTTTACCCAAAATATACAAAGCCCAATTCCCTCCATCCCAGCTGAGCGCTCACAAATCCGCCAACCGCTTATCAAATTAAACCCCCATTAGCAGCATAAACATACAGGCTCACACACACTCGCACAAACAACCCATTACCAACACAAACATGCTTGTGCCTCACACGTTTAACTGCTCTTTCCTTCTCAGAGTGCGTCACAGGCGCTTCAAATAATCTTTCACACCAAGCTAGAGACAGTCTTTTCATGCAGGTAAACTGCTCTGTATGTCACACGCTGCCCCACACAGTGTGAATTCTTGACCTGCGCCTTTAACTGTCAGCGCTCGTCATTCTGTGCATCCTCGAGCATTTCAAGTTTAGTCCCATGTTGTCACACCTGATGAGACGCGGCACCCAGCGTGGAGTCCGCAGTCTAATTCTTTCCATGTGCACTTGTTAACATGTAGGATTTTCTTTGCAGCCACCATAAAGCAGTGTGCAGGTAACACAATCTCATGAAACTTCGCTCTGTCTGCCAGCTGCTAAAGGGATTTACTTCCTGATGTGGTAACGTAAACCCCCAAAGTAAGACACCGACATAAAAAGGACAATTTCATTTGTCCTTCTTCTTCTTCCTGTGTGGCCCCGAGGGAATGGCTGGCTAGTAGTTGAGGGTGAGAGACTGGGGGAAGTAGGGAGTAAATGGAACACTTATATGCACTCCATCAGCATAAACCAATCAACAGATGATTTTCAGGTAGACGCCAGTGTTTGCATGCATTTATGGGGCACGTCCAGGGTACAGATACAGCAGGAGTATTGGAAAATCCAGGCGGAGAGCTTTGGTAAAAGGTAGCCAAAATTCAAACACTGTAAAGACTGTTTATGTATTAAATCAAGCAGCAATTGGGCTGAAGCTCCCTCAGCACATTTCAAACAATCTTATCTCGTCCATAAAGTTTGGCTCAATAACACTGACTTGAAATGAATCCCACAAACATAATAGAAAGTTCATCAGGAATAGCTTCCATACTTCCCTCTTATTCAACTGATGCAAGCAGGAAGCGCCATGTCTCCAGGTCTTTGTAAATGTATTAACAGTTTGCCAGAACTTCTTTCACACATCATCAGGAATATGAGTTATTCTGGAGGCCCGTGGAAACAGAGGTAACTCATGCGGCAGCCTCGCTCTTTTACTCAGCATTTGGTTTTGTTTGCAAAACGTTTATGGTCATTTGCTGAAACATGCCGAAGAGCCATTTTGCTGCTGGCAATTTTTTTTTTCTTTTCTGAAAGCAGACCCACATTTTGGGTTTCAGTCAGTATTCTAAGTGAAATTACATTACTGACATTGCTTTATAGTCTGGAGACTTTCCATGGTTACCGCTGTAAAAAGCATCCAATCACCTCTATTTAAGTATGCACCCTCATAAAAGGTGGATTAAGAAGCCATTTTTATTGTTTATTTGTAAGCTCCATAGAGATACAGTCTGTAGCTCTTAAATGCACGGAAATGACTCCAAACAAACACGCTGCAGCCCTGCCCGGTTTCATCCTACTCTTATTCCTAGTCCTCCTTTCTGGAATTCTACTCTCTCTCTATTCTAATAAATCTGAAGGGGCCTCTTCCACTTTTACAGGAACAGCAACTCATTAAATGGTTGATTTCAGATGGCAGAGTGTGAATGTTTTGAGTTAACTTTATTGATCTGTGAGTGGGTCTGTGGGCCAGAGAGTAACGGACGTCCCCTCCAGCACATGGGCAGTAGATTTACACCTCTGCATTTAAAGACGCCTCTAAACCCAGATGGCCACAGGCCTGCTCTCGCCTGTGCTGTGCTGGCAGGGACACTGTGGTCGTCTCTGCTCTTCGCATACATAAAGACAGCAAAAATGGAAAAAACAATTTTATTCACTTACCTGCGTGAATTTGTCCTCCGAGGACTGAAGTGATGCATAACAGCCTGTGAGTCCACACCTGGTTTACTTCAGCCTGCTTGGAAATTTAGCTCTGGCTGCCTGTGGCACATAAAGAGGTCGTGCGGCAGTCATGCAAAACAAATTTAAATGAATGAATCATTTATTTTTAAATGATTATTTCAGTGGATTTTCTTTTTTATTAGATATTATACTGCACAGTACGATGGTGGAGCCGCTGCAGACCCCCGGTTAACTGGAAGAAGCTGGAAATGGATGACATGAATCCCGGCTTACCGAACCAAATGAATGGAGCCAAATGATTTTATTCATCTATGACATGTTTTTGAAATGTGGCAGTTGCTCTTTGAGCGTGACCTAACATTGATACTCGGGGGGGGGATAAAGGGCCTAAACGCCAGTCCGGCTTAATTAAGAAGTCTTTCGTGTTTCAGATCCTGCAACTCGTATTTGCCCTCCCTTCGCCGTATCAGCCAGAGAGAATTTGGTCTGTCTCCTACGTATGACATCATTCGCTCAGTATGAGCCATTTCCCATAAACCTCTGTGGCCCCCAGGTTTTCCCACCCATGAGATCAGGGAGCAGGCAGGGTGATTACGAAGAATCAAGCCTGCCATTTATCAGTAGTAAGTTCAGTTTTATCTTGTCCGTTTTTTGTTTAGCCACCCAACAGGTTCCTGTGAGAGCCAACCATGCAGGACATCATTTATTTTGCAACCGTTTCATGCTCATTTAGTCATGGAGTCTCCATCTCTGTGTATCGGATTAATCTGTTTAGACTGTCTCTTCCCTTTCTCTCTCCGTATCGTTGGCTCTCGTGCTTCCCCTCAGGGCAGAAAGCTGCGAGGCTGTAAGGTCCTTCTCTTCCCACAACTGCTCCCAATCACCCCTGTGACTGTTTGCCTGTCAATCACTTCCACATCAGACCCACACTAAGCAGATCGAGCCTGCTGGCACACAAACACATATATGCACCCGTACAAAAAAAAAGATGGGGTTTAGTGGGGGAGCAGACATATGAAGGGGGTCCTGTCAGCACCTGTTGCGCCTCACCGGAAAATGTGCAGAGATACACACACACATATCACAGAGCACTAGTTGTGAAGGTACAACTTTAATATTGGTCATATTGACTCAACCTCCCTCTATGTTGCCTCCAACCATGCTGACCTACAGTGTCAGCGGGGGCTGCTCTGCTGAGAACCATGTTGCAAAGCACGTACATGGGGAAATGACACGGAGGCACACAGAGGCGTGTATGTACAACGAGGAACAGGAAGGTCAAACAGCTTGAAATACACACAAACACATAAGACACATTAATATCAGGTATTCTCCACGAGCAGCACAATCACACAGAAATACAGGCTTTACTATTTCTGAGATTGCTTCTTATGAATGCACAACCTCTCAATTAATCTCATCTGTTTCTGTCCAAACCACACACACACACACACACACACACACACACACACACACAGATGTAACGCACACACACAAACATACACATAGAGTCCATTAGGCTCATGTGTTGGGCCCAAACCACGGCCCAGAGTGCTCTTTCATGGCTCCATCATTACATCAATAAGTCTTCACATTAATCTCAGCACAGCAGAGCGCAGAGGCTATTACCAGACCAGCCCTGCACCACAGAGGCTCACTCTGAAGCAGACGCAGGCGAAATAGTAGTCAAATATATTCTGGATACTTGAAAAACACACTAAGGCGTGCTCGGTTTGTCTTGTTTTGCAAAGGGATGTGTCCAGTTCTGAGGCTGCTTAAAGAGCAGAGGATGAATTACGTGTACCTCAAGTAGTTAAAATGCATGAAACCATATCTAGATATATTTGGCCCCCTCTGCTGTGAAAAGGCCTCAAAAAGACTTTAAGACTTGTGTTTTGGGGTTTTTTTTTTTTAATGTAAATGCTGATTTAATACACAGCCCAAAATTATTTTTGAGGAGCTGGTTTCAATAGCCACTAACAAGAAGCTTTCGCCAGAGCCTTTTCAAATCTGTGTAACATAAGATCATGCCCTTTTAATAAAGCTCTTGAGAGTAGTTTGAAGAAAAAAAGCATGGTAACTCTGAGAGATTACTTTACATTGCTCATTATTAAATCAGCCTTTGGTCTGCAGTGAAGGGCACCTGTAAGAAAAAGCGGTTGGTTAATAATCACTAGGATGAGCTGCTGAGGCAGCTAAGTCGAGGCAGCCATCACAAACACATCATCAATCACCTTTAAAATGAAAAAAAAATTACTCTAGGCATTTGGAGAAAGTAGGCATGAAAGAAAGGGTAGAAGGAGAACCCAAGGAAAAAAGAAACTGAGCGGGCTTGAGAGGAGGCCTCGTCTGTCTGGACAGGAAAGGGGGTTCTTTGACCTTTGACCCAGGTCCACTTTTTGGCTGTGAGTGCGTCTGTGTGTTTGCCCCCTCAGAACAGGTTCTCTCAGACACTGTTCTGATGGACAGATGGTCCACGCAGGTGCGTATGTGTGGAGTTTCCTGCCCCAAGGTTCAGGAAGGCGATGAGGAGGGGTGTTTATTATCCGCTGTGCCAACGGGTAGCAGATTCCTGCCGTTCCCAAACGTCGAGAGGAACGACAGAGGGAAAGGAAAAGAGGGGGGCGAGTGAGGGAATACAGGATAAATGAAAGTCAAGGATAGAGTGGTAAGTTGTAAAAGTCTGGAAGAGCGTCCACTTTTATCACCCTGGATCTGTTCTTGGATGAAAAAAGCTGTGAAGTATGTTTTTCACTCGTCTCTCATTCTCTGCCATAATAAAAGAATAAAAGAATATTGCCTCAGAAACCTCCACTGTTCCCGGAATGGCCGCCTCAGCTCCGATGACCTCAGATATTGTTCCGTTGTATTCTTTTATTCTCCTTTCAACATTTTGGGCCGCAAATGCGAGACGGGAAGACGAAAGAGGGGGAACGGGGGGTGGTGGTGGTGAAGCGTGGCAGGAGCAGAGAGCTGGGGTCAAGGGTCACTGCTGCAGAGTCTCCCCTGAAGGCAAGTCCGCTACAAACGGGGTAATGACAAACGTTTGGCGTTTTGAGTTTCGAAAAGCCCATCGCCCCGCCACTCCAGCATGTGAGTCTGTGCGCTCCTTTACCAATCACACAAATTCAAAAACTTATTGTGAACTCAAACTTAGACTTTGAAACACATGAACTGCAAATTTATAGGAATATTTGTGTGTGTATATATATATACACATATATATATATATAGGTTGTAAACTTAGGTCTTTGAGCTCTCGCAGAAAGAGCCAACACTGTTAGCACCATGTTGCAAAGCTCAAGTCAAAAATACTGAAAATCTGTCATTTGAGATCATTTAGAATCACTTACTTCCACTGAAACTTCAAGTAACGTTAAATCAATTACTCAAATAAATCAAGTGAATGATTTTTTTTTTAATTTATAAAACCCCCATTTTTTTATGAGTTAATATAACAAACCCCAAATGGGATAAACATTCAAAATGAAACCTAAAAATCAAATAATACTAGCCAGATATGTCCTGACACACGCTGACACAGAAACGCGCTGGCATTTGAGAAATATGTTAGTGCTGCCCGTCTCATCCCAGGCTTTGCTGGGATTGGTTGTTTGTTTTAGTGTTTACTCAGGAATGTCAGACATCCGAGGACACAGCAGAGAGGAAGGTCAAAACCGCAAACCTCCAAAGGCTCAACAAACATTATTAAATTCTCATTTGTTATAAAAGGTTTGCGGAAAGTGGCGTAGTAAAACTATTAACGATTTCACTGGTTTATGCACTGTGGGAGCATGCCCCCCTTTAAATCTAAAGTACACACATTTGATGGTTAAATCGGGCAGGTTTACATGTTTCGTTGGATCTCAAGCACGCAGTGTATCATGCAAAGAAATGTGCCATCAGAAGATGAACATGAAGCTCAGCAGTAACTGAAGGCTTAAAGGCACCACAGAGTGCACAGTTTAAGTTGACCCCGACAAAAAAAAAAACACACACACACACATGAGCTAAGATTATTTAATTGATCATAGCTGTTTTTCCCCCTTTAGATTTATGTTTCTCAGTAGAAAGGCATGAGTCAAAACCCTGCTTGAACGCAAATATTAATGACAAATTCACTGAGCTCTAGAAACAAAAAGTTGATAATTAGAAAAAAGGCTTGAGAAGCAGAGCCCTGGTTATTTGACTGAGTGCATCATTTAGCAAGAATTCTGAGATCAGGCTTTCCACTTTTATCTGTCAAAAAAAGCAGCCTGATCTATTGTTTGGAGGAGAGGAGAGGAACAGAGGAACCGTAGTGCTGAAAGGGCTGTTAAGTCAGATAGATCTTTTGGCACTCCAAAAGACATAATTACTCTAATAATGACGGACCAACAATGGCCAATATCGCTGCAGCCTCCATGAGGGGAACATGTGTTGCTGCTCTGTGTGCATTTGTGTGTACGCTGTGTACTCATTAGCGAAAAGCCTTAGCGCAGACTAGCTCCAGTTACAGTAGTAAACGCTGCCTTTGAACTTTTAATAGAGCCCTGAAACCCAACTAGGCCTTGAAAACACACAGATTTGCAGCAGAAGACAAAATGGAGAGAAAGGGGCCGAAATGGTGACAATAACTAAACTCCAATAAAATGTAAGCAATCTATGAAGTAAAAAGGTGAGGTAAAAACCTGCAGTAAGATTTAGATCATAGACCCGTAACGCTGCTGCTGTAACTCTGCCTGGGCACAAATGGTATGGTTTGGTCTGTGCCGACAAAGCAGCTGTTAATTAGCTAACTAATGAAGCACAACATGTTATATAAATGCACACCTGTTCACCTGCTGATGGACACATAATGTAGCTTTCTGAAGTGTTCATGCTGGTTTATCAAGTATCTTAACATTCTCACTTACACACATCACAATCATCATGAGGGCCGGTGCTTAGTGCAGCACCTGCACTTGTGCCTGGATGTAGTAATTAAATCACCAACCGGTGTGTGTGTGTGTGTGTGTGTGTGTGTGTGTGTGTGTGTTTAAGTCAATGGGTATTTATCAGAGAGGGTGTTTGTACTGCACAATCTCCTGGCATGCATTGCAATAAACAGATGTTGGATCTTTATGAGGTCTTTACAACAGGTTCAGCATGTGTGTGTGTGTGTGTGTGTGTGTGGGGGGGGGGGGGGGGGGTTAAAAGGGCCTAAAGAGGGAACCCCCCATAAGGGCGCCCAAAAAAAAAAGACCCAAC